>JAABOM020116675.1:0-23219 GCA_011800125.2 Solanum clarkiae | reverse complement strand
TGCCCAATCACAATGTTGAAGGGTGGATACCTCGATCACCTTGTTGGGGGTGACATGCCCAATCACCTTGTTGAGTGGTGGATACCTCGATCACCTTACAAGGGGGTGACGTGCCTTGGATTCGAAGTAGTAATTCGCTTGGTCTATGTTGGTTATGGTCTTTTCCCATACATGTATATATATTATGCAAGGTATATGATTTACAAGTATGTTTTACTTCAAGCATTGATCATGCATGTCATATTGATATTATACTTATCCATTACTTATGATTATATATTTTGACTATGTTTCCTTATTCTTGTTGCATTGCATCCTGCATACTTAGTATATTCAAACGTACTAACGCATACTCTATGCCTACATGATGTTCATGTAGGGATCGGAGCACCTCTTGATCATTCTCCACATTGCTAGTTTTGGTATTTCAGAAGATAAGCTTTGGTGAGTCCTCAAGCCTGAGGAAACTCTCTTTACTACTCTTGCTATGTTGAGACTTCTTCATGTTGAACACTTGTTATTATGAGGGTGAGCCTGGAGGGTGTCTTGGCCCCCGGTCCAATATATGTTAGAGATGTTGTTGGAACATTTGATGTACTTATGCTATGAGCTTGACTCTCGAATATTTTATGAATTATCAAGACTTCCCTTAGTCCCACTTCTCTTATTTATATCTCATGTAGTATTTAGTTTGCTTCCATGATGAAGGATATGTGTTTGATATGCTAAGAGGCTTGATTGGTGTTCCTTCGAGTTTCCGATTCACCGTGTCACATCTAGGCCCTAGGCTTAGGTTTTGACACCCTAGGCACTAGCTTGTTATTGGTCCTCAAAATCCAACACAATGCATCGATTAGGGTCTTATTCATGGTTGTGAAGCGCGCCACAACTATGAATAGGAGGCTATGAGATGTTTTAGGAAATATTTCACTTCTTCATGGTCTATATTGTGCTTTAGATGTTAGTGTAAGGCTTTTTGCCCTAACAAATACTCTTTGCTCTTCTAGATCATGTCAATTCCAAGAGGAAGACTAAAGAGAGTCCTTACACCCGAGGAGCAATCGACCGCTCGTGCTCCTTAAGCTCATCAAGGTGGAGGGGTAGCCCAAGATGAGTTTCGGGATGCTATTACGATGTTGCCTCGTGCTATGACCAACCAAATTCACCAAGGGGTCCAAGCCCCTCATGCTCCCACTCTGCATTCCAGGGTGAGGGATTTCACTAGAATGAACCTACTTGAGTTTCATAGATCCAAGACAAATGAGGATCCCCAAAAGTTCATAGATGAGGTGTACAAAGTGGCATCTATTATGGAGGTCAATTCGAAGGAGAAAGTAGAGTTACTAGCCTACCAACTCAAAGGTGTGGCCCAAATTTGGATCAGCCAGTGGAAATTGGAGAGAAAAGATGATGATGATATTCCTTGATAGGATTTCAAAGCCGCATTCCTCAATCGGTTCTTTCCTACTGAGCTAAGGGAGGCTAAAATGATGAAGTTTTTGAACCTTAAGCAAGGTTCCATCAGTGTGAAGGAGTATGCCCGTAAGTTCAACCAACTCTCAAAGTATGCTCCAAAATTGGTTGCTGACCTGAGATCAAGGATGAATAAATTTGTTTTGGGTGTGTCTGACTTGGTTAATGAGGAGTGTCATACCTACATGTTAGTGGTGATATGGATTTGTCCTGTCTCATGACATACACCAAGCAACTAGAGGGAGAAAAGCTTAGATAGTGAAGAAGTGGTAAGTCCAAGAGGGCTCGTTTTGAAGGTGGATTCCAAGGTTTCAAGGGTGGCTGGTTTCCTCAAGGCCACAAGTTCCAAGTCCAAGGGTCTTCTAATGCTCCTAATAGGAGGTTTTCTAATGATAATCCAAGATTCCAAGGTGGAGGTGGTAGGGTGCCTAATACAATATGCCAAAGATGTGGTAGGAACCATAATGGCCCATGTTTGAAGGACTCTAATGCTTGCTATGGTTGTGGTGAAGTGGGTCATAAGGTGATTGATTGTCCCCGTGCTCAAAACAAAGGTAGAGATGTCCATCCAGAAGACCAAGGTGTAAACGCGAGTACAAGGGCAAAAGGAGGCCAACAAGGAGGTTCTCCAATGCAAAATAGATGATGTCTCTTCAAGGGAGACAAGGGGTGGATGAGGTGCTCGATGTTGTCATCGGTATGTTAAAGGTTTTTTATTTTGATGTGCATGCTTTGATAGACTTGGGTGACACTTTCTTTTATTACTCCTTTTGTTGCCAAAAATCTTCATGTTAGTCCCGAATTGTTGTGTGAACCTTATGAAGTGTCTAACCCTATCGGTGAGTCCATTTTGCTAAAAGAGTCGATAGAAATAGTCCCATGTTTATATTGTATAAAATCTTGCCTTGTGATTTTATTGAATTAGATACGGTGGATCTTGATGTCATTCTTGGGATGGATTGATTGCATGCATATTATGCTTCTATTTAGTTGTTGAACTCGTAGGGTTAAATTCCAATTCCCTAATGAGCCCATCCTTGAGTGCGAACGTTGTGATGTAGTGGTCAAGGGTAGATTCATTTCTTGCCTTAAAGCCCAAAAGTTGATTTCTAAGGGTTGTCTTTATTATCTTGTGGGAGTTAGGGATGTTGAGTCCAAAGTCCTTATTGAATCGATTCTGGTGGTTAATGAGTTCCTTGATGCCTTTCCCGATGAGCTTCCTGGTGTTCCTTCCAAAAGAGAAATAGACTTTGGTATAGACCTCCTTCCCGATACACAATCCATTTTTATTCCCCCTTACCACATGGTCCCGGCTGGGTTAAAGGAGTTGAAGGAGTAATTGAGGGGTTTGTTGGAGAAGGGTTTTATAAGGCCTAGTAAGTCACCTTGAGGTGCACCAATCTTACTTATGAAGAAAAAGGATGGTTCTCTTAGAATTTGCATTGATTACCGGCAACTTAATAGAATCACCATAAAGAACAAGTACCCTCTACCAAGAATTGATGACCTTTTTGATCAACTTCAAGGGGCTAGTCACTTTTCTAAGATTGATCTTCGGTCCAGGTATCACCAAGTGAAAGTGAGGGAGTGTGACATTCCCAAGACGACTTTCCGGACTAGGTATGGGAAATTTGAGTTTGTGGTTATGTTCTTTGGGTTGACTAAGGCACCGGTTATATTTATGAATCTTATGAATAGGGTCTTTAAACTCTACCTTGACTTGTTTGTGGTGGTTTTCATTAATGATAGCTTGATTTATCCCCATAGTGAGGAGGAGCATGTGAATCACTTGAGGGTGGTATTGCAAATGTTGAGAGAGGAGAGGTTATATGCTAAATATGAAAAATATGAGTTTTGGTTAAAAGAGGTTGCTTTTCTAGAGCATGTGGTATCGGGTGATGGCATTAATGTAGATCTTAAGAAGACGGAGGTGATTAGAAATTGGCCTAGACCTTCGACTCTATCAAATATTAGAAGCTTCTTAGGTTTGGCGAGTTATTACCGTAGGTTTGTAAATTGCTTCTCTTATATTGTCTCTCCAATGACTAAGTTGACACAAAAGAAGGTCAAATTCATGCGGACAAATAAACGTGAAAAGAGTTTCCAAACTTTGAAAGATAGACTTGTCTCCGCTCCTATCTTGTCACTACCAGAAGGGTTGAAGGATTTGTTGCATATTGCGATGCCTCAAGAATTGGTTTGGGGTGTGTTATGATGCAAAGTTGTAAGGTGATAGCATATGCCTTTAGACAACTTAAGGTGCATGAGAAGAATTATCCCACCGAATGATCTTGAATTAGCAGCCATGGTATTTGTTTTGAAAATTTGGCATCACTACTTGTATGGGGTTCACGTTGATGTGTTTATCGACCACAAGAGTCTCCAATATGTGTTCATCCAAAAAGATCATAATTTAAGACAAATAAGGTGGTTATAGCTCCTTAAAGATTATGATATGAGTGTGTATTATCACCCCGGCAAAGCAAATGTTGTGGCCGGTGCTCTAAGTAGGGTGTCTATGGGTAGTCTAGTTCATATTGAACGTGGTGGCAAAGAGGTGGCTAGAGAGGTTCACCGGTTGGCCAGATTGGGGGTTAGGTTGGATGAAGTTGATAATGGTGGTGTAGTGGTTGTTAATGGTTCTAAGTCTTCCTTGATTGAGGAGGTAAAGGCAAAAAAAGATCTTGACCTACCTTGCTAGAGTTGAAGGCCTTGGTGAGAGATAGTAAGGTGGAGGTTTTCTCCCATGGGGGAGATGGTGTCTTTAGGTACCAAGGTAGATTGTGTGTGTCAAATGCGGTTGATTTCAGAGAATTGATTTTGAAGGAGGCCCATAATTCATCCTATTCCATTCACCCCGGTTCTACAAAGTGTATAGAGATATAAGGAAGGTGTATTAGTGGGGTGGTATGAAGAGGGACATTGCCAAGTTCATATCCAGATATCACAATTGAAACCAAGTGAAGGCCGAACATCAAAGGTCGGGTGGCCTAGCCCAAGATATAGAGATCCCTACTTGGAGTGGGAAGGGATCAACATGGATTTTGTGGTTGGATTGCCTAAGACTAGGAAACATTTTTACTCTATTTGGGTTGTTGTGGATAGAAGACAAAGTCAATCCACTTCTTATCGATCAAAACTACTTATGGTGCCGAAGATTATTTCAAGTTGTATATACATGAGTTGGTTAGATTGCATAGGGTGCCCTTGTCTATCATTTCGGATCGTGGTGCTCAATTCACTTCTCACTTTTAGAGGTCCTTCCAAAGAGGTCTTGGTACCAAGGTTAAGCTCAGCACAACTTTTCATCCTCAAACAGATGGTCATGCCAAGAGGACTATCCAAACCCTTGAGGATATGCTTAGAGCTTGTATGTTGGAGTTTAAGGATAGTTGGGATGAACATCTTCCACTCATTGAATTTTCTTACAACAATAGCTACCACTCAAGCATTGGTATGTCTCCATTTGAAGCTCTTTATGGTAGGTGTTGTAGATCCCCGGTTGGGTGGTTTGTAGTGGGAGAAATGGCTTTGCTAGGTACGGATTTGGTCATGGAAGCCTTGGAGAAGGTGAGGTTGATAAGGGAGAGACTAAAAACAGCCCAAAGTAGACAAAAAGCCCTACTCTAATGTGAGGAGAAGAGATCTTGAGTTTAAGGTTGGTGATTAGATTTACTCGAAAGTTTCACCCATGAAGGATGTGATCCGATTTGGCATGAAAGGAAAATTAAGCCCAAGATTAGTGGGTCCCAATAAAGTTTTGAGGAGAGTTGGTAAGGTTGCATATGTGTTGGAGTTGCCTATGGAGATTAAAATGGTCCATCCGGTCTTCCAATTATCCATGTTCAGAAAGTGTGTGGGTGACCCAAGTGTTATGGTTCCCTTGGAGGTTGTGGATGTTGTAAAAGATAATTTGACTTATGAGGAGGTCTCGATGGAGATGTTGGATAGACAAGTGAAGAGTTTGAGAAACAAAGATATAGCTTCTATCAAGGTCTTTTAGAGGAACCAACAAGTTGAAAGTGTCACATGGGAAGACGAGGCAAATATGAGAAAGCGATACCCATATCTCTTCCACTCTACTCAAGCCTAAGGAACTAATCTAAGTCCCCTATATGATTTCAAGTCTTATATTTCAGTGCTTATGTTAATTTGCATGCATTCATGTTCATGCTAACAAGTTTGTGGTGATTTTTGACACTCATGTTGAGACTTTTTGAAAATGATATTTAAATGCTTTTGTTGCATTCATATCAGGTTGGAATCTTCATGATTTCTCTTATACACGTTTCTTTGACATTCGGGGACAAATGTTCCCAAGGGGGAGATATTGAAAACGCCCCAAAATGTGCTTCGAAAATGTCCATAATTGTAATTTCCGTATATCTCAAAATTCATGTGTGATATCGAAAATCTAACTTCATATTCTCGATCAGGAGGAAAAATTGAGACGATAATGGGTATAACCAGGATTTTAGAGGACCCATTGCAAAAATTAATATTCACTAATGTTGCTTATCTAGTGTTTGTCTGTGCCCAGGTCGCGATGCGTCAGGGGCATTGATCATTATTAATTTTTCTCCACGATGGATCCGCATCGTGGACCAGTGTAAGTTTTTCTTTGGTTTTTCTATCTCGGCAAAGGGAATTGGGGTCATAGCCCCATGCCCGCTTATGCGTAAAAATACCACAGTTAGCCATTTTTTAGCTCCACATCACTCAAAAACCTCTACAAAACTTAACCAAACATCCCATTCGAATTTCAGTTGATTTCAAGCATAACTTTGGAACTCAAGGATTCTATTCAAGCTCCAAGTTCTCTTCAAGCTCATCTCAAGAAAACCCAAGTTTGAGGTATATGAGTTTCATCCATTGGATCCTTTCACCCATGGAGCCCAATCTTCTTTTTTATGAAAATTACACATTTTCAAGTTGTATCATCTATGGATATCTCTTATTATAAATTTTGATTATAAATTATGCTGAGGTTTTACGAAATGTTGATTGATTATGAATGTTTATCTATTTCAAGCTTATTCTATGAATGGTTGGTCTATTGAGACTATGCATATTTTGAGTTATGAAATTAGGATCTATTATGAGGTTTGATGATGGAGTTCAAGGTAACCTACATGAGGGTTTTAATATGTGTTGGTGGGTTAATCTAATTGAGTTTTCTCATATTATTTCACTCTTGAACTGCATGATTTTGAGTTAGCGTTATGAACCCACCAAGTGTTTGATAAATGTCTTGACAAGGATTCTCAAGTTATTGATGATCTATTGCATGGTTTATAAGTCAAGTGACTTTATGATGGTTAAGGGCTTGTATAATGCATTGAATTCATGAAAAATATCTATGGTATTGCAAGTAGACTACACCTTGTTGGAGGGTGACATATCCAATCACCTTGTTGAGGTGGTGACATGCCTCAATCATCTTATTGGGACATGCCCAATCACTATGATGAGGGATGGATACCTCAATCATCTTGTTGGGGGGTGATATGCCCAATCACCTTGTTGAGGGTTGGATACCTCAATCACATTATAACGGGGTGACATGCCTTGGATTCCAAGTAGTAGTTTGCTTGGTCTATGTTGGTTATGGTCTCTTCCACACATGTAATATATATTATGCAAGTTATATGATTTACAACACTCGTTAAGGACCCACATGTCATAGACTCAATTCCCTTTTCAAGACAACCATACCCAAATAGAATCAAAACCCTTTCTAGTCTTAGGCAATCCAATCATAAGGACATGTTAATTACCTCCCACTTCCAAGTAGGAATCTCTATATCTTGTCTTAGGCCACCTAGTCTTTGATGTTCAGCTTTGACTTATGGGCAATTATGGCAACCGGACACAACTTAGCAATATCCCTCTTCATACCACCCCACTAAAAAACTTTCCTCAAATCTCTATACATCTTTGTAGAACCGGAGTGAATAGAATAGGAAGAATTATGAGCCTCATCAAGAATCCTCTTCCTCAAGTCATCCACACAAGACACATACAACCTACCTTGGTATCTAAGGGCACCATCTCCCCTTTGGGAGAAAACCTCCACCTTGCCCTCTCTCACCAAGGCCTTCAATTCTAACAAGGAGGGTTCAAGATCTAGCTTTGCTTTTACCTCCTCAACCAATGAAGATTTAGAATCGTTAACCACCACTACACCACCATAGTCAACCTCTTCCAACCTAACCCCTAATTTAAGCAACCGATGAACCTCTCTAGACATCTCTTTGCCCCCATCATCAACATGAGTTAGGCTACCCATAGATACCTTACTCAAAGCATCGGCCATAACATTAGCCTTACCGGGATGAACACTCATATCATAATCCTTAAGGAGCACTAACCACCTTTCTTGCCTCAAGTTAAGATGTTTTGTGTGGACACACATTAGAGGCTCTTATGATTAGCAAACACATCGACATGCACCCCAGACAAGTAACGGAGCCAAATAGTTTTCAAAGAAAATACCACGACGGCCAATTCAAGATCATGAGTAGGATAATGCTTTTCATGCACCTTGAGTTGTCTAGAAGTATAGGCTATCACCTTACCATTTTGCGTCAAAATACAACTCAAACCAATTCTTGAGGCATAACGATACACAACAAACCCTTCCAACCCTTTTGGTAGAGACAAGATAGGAGCGGACAGAAGCATATCCTTTAAAGTTTGGAAACTCCTTTCACACCCATCGATCCACACAAAGTCGCCTTCTTTTGGATTGACTTAGTCATGGGAGAAGCAATAGAAGAGAACCATTCACAAATCTCTAATAGTAACCCGCTAAGCCCAAGAAACTTCTAATGTCAAATGGAGTCAAAGGTCTAGGCCAATTTCTAATCACTTCCATCCTTTAGGACCCACCTTAATATCATCCCCCGATGCCACATGACTTAGAAGGAAACCTCTTGCAACAAAAACTCATACTTCTCATACTTGGCATACAACTTCTCTTCCGTCAATTTTAGTAGCACCACCCTCAAATGACTCACATGCTCCCACTATGGGAATAGATCAAACTATCATCAACGAAGACTACCACAAACAATCAAGGTAGGGTTTAAAGGCCCTATTTATGAGACCTATCGACATAATCGGTGCATAAGCCTAACTCAAAGGCACTATCCCAAATTCAAATTATCGGTAAGGACACCAAAAACTCATTAACCACCGAAATCGATTCAATAGGAATGACTTAGGTTCAACACCCCTAACTCCTACAAGATAACAAATACAACCCTTAGAGATCAATTAGGCCTCAAGACAAGAAATGAACTTGCTCCTTCACTACCACTTTACAATTCCCCCCACTCGAGATGGGTTCATTTGGCAATTGGAATCTAACTCCACGGGTCCTACAATTAATGGAGGCACAATATGCATGCATCTAATCCACCCTAAGTATGACATCAAAAATCTGCCATACCTAACTCAACAAGGTCATAAGGTAAGACCGATGCAATATGAACACGACAGAATCTCTATGAACTTTCCATCAACAATAGTTTCACCAATGAGGTAGATACCAAAGAGAAGTTCACAAAATAATTCGGGGCACACATGAAGCATTGTAGCAACAAAAGGAATAATGAAAGAGATAGTGGCACCCAGGCCTATCAATGCATGCACAATAAGGTCAAAGGAAACTTTAACTTACCGGTAGTGACATTGGGCTCCTCAACCCCTCCTTGAGCCTCTTGATAAATGTGACCACCTTCTTCTTGAGGTTGACCACCTTTACACTTTTTTTGAGCAGGTGGACAATCAACCATCTTGTGGCCCACCTCACCACAACTATAACAAGCATTGGATTTCCTCAAACATGGGCCCCCATGGCCTTCCCACACTTTCGACACTTAGGATTAGTTCTCCCACCATTGTCATCTTCCAATCAAACCCTTCTTCTTCATTCCTTTGAGTCCACCGGGCAATCCTTAATCTTATGCCAATTGCCACCACACCCAATGCATGCACCTGTGTTCCTCCAACATGTGCCCTCATGTCTTCTCCCACATTTTAAGCACCTAGGACGAGTCATTCTATCATTAACACCTTGGACAACATCATCATATCAAGTCCTCTTAGCCTATCATTTCTCCTTCTTACCACTTGAAGTCTCGAGGGCACTCACTTATTGATTGAGTTGAGCAGTTGCAACCTTGGCCAATAGCCATAGAGCGTTATGAACCTCTGCATTAGATATATCACCGTCCTGAGTAGCCTAAGATATATTTTGAAATATAATGGTTAGGAATTAGTAATAAGCCCTAGAGGACCTAGCTCTATCGCATGACATAGATCATGAAGAAGTGAAACATTTCCTAAAACGCCTTATAGCCTCTCATTCATAGTTGTGGCGCACTTCATAACCATGAATAAGACTCTAATCGACGAGGTGTGGTGGACTCAAGGACCATTAACAAACTAGCACCTATAATACCAAGTTTATCACGACCCAAACCTAGGGCCTAGATGTGACACGGTGATTGGGGAACCCAAAGAGACCCCAAACAAGCCTCTTAGCATATCATTACACATCCTGGATCACAGAAGCAATAAAACAACTATAAGAGATAGTAAAAAGGGAATATAGGGCTAAGGGACATCCTTGATACCATAGAAGCATAATAAGCCAATAGTATAGCATTAATATGTCATAAGGTTCCAACAACACTTCTAATACATAGATAGGAGTGGGGGCCAAGACAATCTCTGGGATCACCCTCATAAGCATAAGTTTCCAACATAAGAAAAGTCAATACATAGCATAAATCAAGAAAAGTATCTGCTCAGAGTTGAGGACTCACCAACTTGCTTTGAGAAAAATCGTACTAGACATGTTGAGGAGGAGGATGATCAAGTGGGGCTCCGGTTCCTACATGGTAACATCATGTAGGCTTAGAGTATGCTTTAGTACGTTCAAGTGGACTAGGTATGTAGGATGCAATGCAACAACAGATAGCCAATATAGGAAAAATATAACATCATAAGTAATGGATAGCAGAATAGCAATATGACATATATGAATGATGCATGAAGTAAATCATGCTTATATAGAATATATTACAGATGTAAGAAGAGACCAACATTATAATGGATTGTCACACCCTACCATCCATGGTGATTGAGGTATCAACCCCTAAATTAGTTGGTGGTTGAATCACCCTACCCATGATGATTAGGGTATAAACCCCTCAATTGGTTGGTGGTTGTATCACCCTACCACCTATGGTGGTTGAGGTATCAACCCCTCAATT
Source organism: Solanum clarkiae (assembly GCA_011800125.2). Lineage (NCBI taxonomy): Eukaryota > Viridiplantae > Streptophyta > Magnoliopsida > Solanales > Solanaceae > Solanum > Solanum clarkiae. The sequence goes on along the minus strand of JAABOM020116675.1, from coordinate 12,462 downwards.
GGTTGGTGGTTGTATCACCCTACCACCCATGGTGATTGAGGTATCAACCCCTCAATTGGTTGATGGTCAACTTGCAATACTATAAGTACTTTTCATGGAAATGACTTTTAAAACATTTTTTTCATCATCATAAAGTCATTCAAATCATAGGTCATACAATAGATTATCAATATCTCAAGAATATAAAACTGGACATTTTATCAAACACTTGGCGGGTGTATAATGCTAGTATAAAACCATGCAATTCAAGAGTAAACTCATGCAAGAAAACTTGAAGAAAATCAACCCTCGAACACTTGGTAATACCCTCACGCAATATACATCAAAATCCTTCATCAAATCTCAAGATAGACCATAGATTCATAGCTCAAAACATACTTAAACAGTCATACTCTTATGAAAGCCCAACATAAATCATAGTCAAATTCATAGTAAGTAAGACCCATAAGTAAATCAACTTAGAAACATGAAATTTATGTAAAAAGGAAGCTTGGCCACCATGGATGAAAGGACTCAATGGTTGAAACTCACACACCTTAACCTTGGACATTTTCTTGAAGAAGATTTGAATGGAGACTTGAAACTTGAATGAAATCCTTAAATCCGGAATGAGATTTGGCACTTGAATTTTGAGTGAAATATTTTTTAAGTGTTTGAGAGAGTATTGGGGAATGTCTTGTATGATATAGTGTTGAAATATGGCTAAGTATAGGTATTTTCACGCATAGGAAGTCTTAGGCCCAAGACCCAAAAGGCCTTGGACCGAAATAACAAAACTGGCAAAAATTAACACTGGTCCGCGATAGCGGTACTTCGCGGTATAAACGTGGACTATCACTGAAATTTCAAAATTTGTGAAATTCATTTTTCACTATGGGTCCTCTAAAATTTTGGTTAAACCCATGTCCCACTTAATTTTGCCCCCCCCCCTAAAAAAAAGAATATGAAGTTGGATTTTCGATATCATGCCCAGATTTGGAGATATATGGATATTACGATTATGGCACTTTCGAGCATATTTTCGGGCACTTCTTGGGGTCGTTTCAATAACCCTTGGGAACATTCATCCCCGAATGTCAAAGAAATGTATATAAAAGAAGTAAGCAAGATAATTTCATCACACAAGAATGCAGCAATGCACTTAAACGTCATTCAAAAATCCCAACATAAGTGTTAAAATCACCATGAACTTGTCGACATAAACATGAAAGCATGAACATAATACAGGGGCTGAAACATAAGACTTTAAATCGTAAAAAGGACTTGATGGGTTATCATAAGCTTGAATAGAATGAATGAGCTACGGATATTGCTTCTCCATGCCCGCTCCGACTTCCCGAATGATACCTTCGACCTGACGATTCACCCAAGGGCCTTGACGAGCAATACATCCTTATTAATCAACGTTTCCACCCATCCATCCAATATCTCCACTAAGACCTTCTCCAAAGCCAATTTATCCTCCACAACACCCACAACCTCAAAGAGACCTATAGTACTTCAGCCACCAACACACCTCCTCAACCTAGATGCATGTAGAACCGGACGAACCATATTCATTTCATTGGGAAACTCCAACTCATAGGTCACCTTGCCACTCTTTCTCAACACTCTATAAGGACCCACAAGCCATAGACTTAATTCCCTTTTCAAGACAACCACACCAAATAGAACCAAAACCCTTTCTAGTCTTAGGCAACCCAACCATAAGGCCATGTTAATTTCCTCCCACTTCCAAGTAGGAATCTCTATATCTTGGGTTAGACCACCCGGCCTTTGATGTTTGGCTTTAACTTGTTGGCAATCATGGTAACCAGACACAACTTAGCAATATCCCTCTTTATACCACCCCACCAAAATACTTCCCTCAAATCTCTATATATCTTTGTAGAATCAGGGTGAATAGAATAGAAAGAATTATGAGCCTCATCAAGAATCCTCTTCCTCAAGTCATCCACATAAGGCACATACAACCTACCTTGGTATCTAAAGGCACCATCTCCCTCTTGGGAGAAAACCTCCACTTTGCCCTCTCTCACCGAGGCCTTCAATTCTATCAAGTAGGGGCCTAGATCTAGCTTGGCTTTTACCTCCTCAACCAATGAAGATTTAGAATCGTTAACCACCACTACACCATCATAGTCAACCTCTTCGAACCTAACCCCTAATTTAGCCAACTGATGAATCTCTCTAGCCATCCATTTGCCTCTATCATCAATATGAGCTAGGCTACCCATAGACACCTTACTCAAAGCATCAGCCACAACATTAGCCTTATCGGGATGATAATGCACACTCATATCATAATCCTTAAGGAGCTCTAACCACCTTCCATGCCTCAAGTTAAGATCTTTTGAGTGGACACACATTGAGGCTCTTATGATCAATGAGTGGACACATATTGGAGGCTCTTATGATCAATGAACACATCGACATGTACCCCAGACAAGCAACGGCGCCAAACTTTTTTCAAAGGAAATACCATGGCAACCAATTCAAGATCATGAGTAGGATAATTCTTTTCACGTACCTTGAGTTGTCTAGAAGTATAGGCTATCACCTTACCATTTTGCATCAAAATACAACTCAAACAAATTCTTAAGGCATAACGATACACAACATTCCCTTCCAATCCTTCTAGTATAGACAAGATAAGAGCGGACACAAGCTTATCCTTCAAAGTTTGGAAACTCCTTTCACACTCATCGGTCCACACACATTCGCCTTCTTTTAGGTTGACTTAGTTATGGGAGAAGCAATAGAAGAGAACCATTCATAAATCTCCGGTAGTAACCCGCTAAGCCATAGAAACTTCTAATGTCCGATGGAGTCAAAGGTCTAGACCAATTTCTAATCACTTTCATCCTTTAGGAACCACCTTAATACCATCCCCCGATTCCACATGACTTAGAAGGGAACCTCTTGCAACAAAAACTCACACTTCTCATACTTTGCATACAACTTCTCTTCCCTCAATTTTAGTAGCACCACCTCAAATGACTCACATGCTCCCACTCACTATGGGAATAGATCAATCTATCATCAATGAAGACCACCATAAACAGTCAAGGTAGGGTTTAAAGGCCCTATTCATGAGACCTATAGACATAATCAATGCATAAGCCTAACTCAAAGGCACTATTTCAAATTCAAATTATCGGTAATGACACCATAAACTCATTAACCATCGGAATCGACTCAATCGAAATGACTTAGGTTCAACACCCCTAACTCATACAAGATAATAAATACAACCCTAGAGATCAATTGGGCCTCAAGACAAGAAATGAACTTACTCCTTCACTACCACTTTAAAATCCCCCCACTCGGGGACGGTTTTATTAGGTAGTTGAAATCTAACTCTATGGGTCCTACAATTAACGGAGGCACAATATGCATGCAACTAATCTACCCCAAAGATGACATCAAAAAACCACCATACCTAACTCAACAAGGTCATAAGGCAAGACTGAATGCAATATGAACACGATAAAATCTCTATGAACGTTCCAGCAAAAATAGGTTCACCAATGAGTAGACACCAAAGAGAAGTTCACATAACAATTCGAGGCATACATGAAGTGCACTAGCAACAAAAGGAATAGTGAAAGAGATAGTGGCAGCCGAACCTATCAATGCATGCACAACAACGTCAAAAGGAAACTTCAACTTAGTGGTAGCGTCATCGGGAACCTCATCCCCTCCTTGAGCCTCTTGATCAATGTAATCACCTTGTTCTTGAGTTCGACCACTGTTACACCTTTTTCGAGCACGTGGACAATCAACCATCTTGTGGCCCACCTCACCACAACCATAACAAGCATTGGATTTCCTCAAACATGGGCCACCATGGCCTTTCCCACCCATTCGACACTTAGGATTAGTTCTCCCACCATTGATATCTTCCAATTGAACCCTTCTTCTTCCTTCCTTTGAGGCCACCGGGCAATCCTTCATCTTATGCCCATTGCCATCACACCCAAAGCATGCACCTGTGTTCCTCCAACATGTGGCCCCATGTCTTCTCCCACATTTTGGGCACCTAGGATGAGTCATTCTACTATTAACACCTTAGACACCATCATCATATCAAGTCATGTTAGCCTCTCTCTCCTCTTTCTTACCACTTGAAGTCTCGAGGGAACTCACTTGCTGATTGAGTTAAGTGATCGCAACCTTGGCCAATAGCCATAGAGCGTTACGAACCTCTGCATTAGATACATCACCGACCTAAGTAGCCTAGACGTATTTTGAAATGTCATGGTTAGGAATTGGTAATAAGCCCTAGAGGACCTAGCTCTACCGCACGACATAGATCATGAAGAAGTGAAACATTTCCTAAAACGCCTTATAGCCTCCTATTCATAGTTGTGGCGCTCTTCACAACCATAAATAAGACTCTAATCGACGTGGTGTGTTAAACTATGAGGACCATAAACAATCTAGTGCTATGATACCAAGTTTGTCACGACCCGGACCAAGGTCCTAGACATGACACGGCGATTAGGGAACCTGAAGGGACCCCATACAAGTCTCTTAGCATATCATTACACATTCTAGGTCGTATAAGCAATAAAATAATAATAAGAGATAGTAAAAAAGGAATACGGGACTAAGGGACATCCTTGATACCATAGAATCATAACAAGCCAATAGTATAACATTAACATGCATAAGGTTCCAACAACACCTCTAATACATAGATAGGAGCAGGGGCCAATACAATCTCCGGGCTCACCATCATAAGCATAACTTTCCAACGTAAGAAGAGTCAATACATAGCATAAGTCAAGAAAAGTTTATCCTCGGAGTTGAGGACTCACCAACTTGCTTTGAGAGAAATTGTACTAGCCATGTGGAGGAGGAGGAGGATCAAGTGGGGCTCCGGTCCCTATATAGTAATATCATATAGGCATAGAGTATGCGTTAGTACATTTGAGTGTACTTAGTATGTAGGATGCAATGCAGAAAATGCAACATCATAAGCAATGCATAGTAGAATAGTAATATGACATATATGAATGATGCTTGAAGTAAATCACGCTTATATAGAACATATTATATATGTAAGAAGAGACCAATATTATAACGGATTGTCACACCCTACTATCCATGGTGATTGAGGTATCAACCTCTCAATTGTTTAGTTGTCGTATCACCCTAACATCCCAAATGATTGAGGTATCAACCCCTCAATTGGTTAGTGGTTGTATCACCCTACCACCCATGGTGGTTGAGGTATCAACCCCTCAATTTGTTGGTGGTTATATCATCCTACCACCCATGGTGATTGAGGTATCAATCCCTCAATTGGTTGATGGTTAACTTGAAATACTATAAGTACTTTTCATGGAAACGACTCTTATAAACATTCCTTTCATCATTATAAAGTCATTCAAGTCATAGGTCATACAATAGATTATCAATAGCTCAAGAATCCAAAATCGGACATTTTATCAAACACTTGGCGCGTGTGTAATGGTAGAATAAAATCATGTGATTCAAGAGTGAAATCATGCAAGAAAATCTAAAGCAAATCAACCCACCAACACTTGGTAATACTCTCATGCAATATACATCAAAACCCTTCATCAAATTTTAAGATAGACCATAGATTCATAGCTCAAAACATAATTTAATAGTCATACTTTTATGAAACCCAAACATAGTTCATAGTCAAATTCATAATAAGTAAGATCCATAAATAAATCAACTTAGAAACATGAAATTTATATAAAAAGGAAGCTTGGGTACCATAAGTGAAAGGACCCAATGGTTAAAACCACATACGTTAACCTTGGAGATTTTCTTGAAGAAGATTTGAATGGAGACTTGAAACTTAAATGAAATCCTTAGATCCGAAATGAGGTTGACACTTGAATTTTGAGTGAAATATTTGTCTAAGTATTTGAGAGAGTATTGGGAATGTCTTTCATGACATAGTGTTAAAATATGGCTAAGCATAGGTATTTTTACTTATAGAAAGGCTTAGGCCTAAGACCCAAAGGCCTTGGACAGAAATAACAAAACTGGCAAAAATTAACATTGGTCCACGATGGCGGCGCGTCGCGGTACCAACACAGACCATCACTGGAATTTCAAAATTTGCAAATTTTTCTTTTTTGCTATGGGCCCTTTAAAATTTGAATTATACCTATTTCCCACTAAATTTTGCCCCCTGAAAAAGAATATGAATTTGAATTTTCGATATCATGCACGGAGTTTGAGATATATGGAAATTACGATTATGGGCACTTCTGAGGCACATATTCGGGCACTTCTTGGGGTCGTTTCACTTGCCTCCCTTGAAGGTCATAGAACCGATTATGTCATGAGCACCCCCTTGTTGGACACCTTGAGCCCTTTGATCAACATGACCATCTTGTTCTTGAGGTCGACCACATTTTCCCCTTTTTCGAGCATAAGGACAAGCAACTAGTTTATGACCCACTTCACTACAACTATAACAAGCATTGGTTTTCCTCAAGCATAGGCCACCATGGTTCCTCCCACACCTTTGACACTTGGGGTTAGTTCTCCCACCATTGCCATCTTGACACCTTTGGTCAGACACCCCATCAATAGCCAACCTCTTGTTTGGAGCATTGGAGGTCTCTTGACCTTGGAAGCCACCATCAAATCGAGCCCTCTTGTACTCCTCACTTCCCTTCTTCCTAAGCTTCTCCCCCTCAAGTTGTTTGGCATATGTCATGAGCTAGGGAAAGTCCATATTACTTACAAGCATCACGGTACGGCACTCTACATTTACCAAGTCAGACACCCCCGACACAAACTTGTCACCCTTGATCTAGGGTCGGCCACCAAATGTGGAGCATACTTGGAAAGCTTGTTGAACTTGAGGGCATACTCCCTTACACTCATGGGACCTTGCTTGAGGTTCATAAATTCCATCATTTTGGCCTCTCTCAACTCAATAGGAAAGAACCGATTGAGGAACGCAGCTTTGAACTCCTACCAAGGAATAGCATCATGATTTCCCCTCTCCACCTTCAATTGCACAAACCAAATTGAGCCACCTCTTTGAGCTGGTAGGTGCCAACTCCGCCTTTTCCTCCAAATTGAGCCCCATGATGGATAACACCTTGTACACTTCATCTATGAACTCTTGAGGATCCTCATCCTCTTGGACTCGTGGAACTCCAATGGGTTCATTCTAGTGAAATCCCTCACCCTAAAAGCTAGAGTATGAACATGAGAGCTTGGGCCCCTTGATAGATTTGGTTGGTCATAGCATGGGCCAACATTGTGATGGCATGCCTGAACTCGACTTGAGAATCCTCTTCTCCTTGAGGGGCTTGGGGAGCGGGATAAGCCAGTTACCCCATGGGTGCACAGTCCCTCTTGGTCTTCCTCTTGTAGCGGCATGATCTAGAAGAGAAAAGAGTGTTTGTTAAGGGGAAAAGCCTTATCTTACATCTAAATCACAATATAGACCATGAAGAAGCGAAATATTTCCTAAAATACCTCATAGCCTCCCATTCAGAGTTGTGACGTGCTTCACAACCATGAATAAGCTTCTAATTGACGTGGTGTGTTGGATTCCGAGAACCATTAACAACCTAGTTCTCTGATACCAAGTTTGTCACGACCCAAGCCTGGGGCCTAGACGTGACACTGCGAATGAGAAGTCCAACTACAATCCAAACAAGCTACTTGATCGTAACATTCACACATCCTTGGTTGCTGAAGCAAATGAACAATAACAAGAGTCAAGTAAAAGGGTAAAATGGGACTAAGGGAACATTCATCATCAACATAGGAATCATATGATAAGTCAAGCTTGAAAGTATACACAAACTTAACATCCAACAACATCTCTACTTTAGATTTGGAGTCGGCGCCAAGACACTTCCCAGGCTCACCGTCATAATAGTGAGTATTCAACGTAGAGAAAGAGTCTCAACATAGCATAAATAAGTAGATATTGTCCTCGAAATTGAGGACTCACCAAAGCTTGCTTCAATGGATCGAACTAGCCACGTGGAGGAGGATGATGATCAAAAGGTGCTCCAGTCCCTATATGGTAACATTATGTAGGCATAGAGTATGAATTTGTACGTTTAAATATATTAAGTATGTGGAATGCAATGCAACAATACATAAGCCAATATAGTCAAAATGCATAATCGTAGGCAATATAGTCTCAATATGGCATGCATGGTTAATATTTGAAGTAAAACATGCTTGTAAATCGTTCAACTTGTATAGAAAACAAGACATGTGTGGGAAGGGACCTTAAATGACATAGACCGAGTGACTACCACTTGGAATCCGAGGCATGACACCCCCTCGACAAGGTGACTGAGGCATGGCACCCCCTCGACAAGGTGATCGAGGCATGGCACCCCCTCGACAAGGTGAACGAGGCATGACACCCCCTCGACAAGGTGTCTGAGGCGTGACACCCCCTCGACAAGGTGACCGAGGCTTGACATTAATGAGACAAAATGTCAAAATTTCGTATATACCCCTGCACAAACGAGTTCTATGAAAACGGGCATAACTTCTTCATCCAAACTCTAAATTAGGTGAAACCAAGTACGTTGAAAAGCTAATTCAAAGATCTTTAATTTGATAGGACGTGGGCCACCTAGTTCATTTTGTGCTAAGAGATATGCCCATTTGAAGATGACTCTTCTATTGGTATTTATGAAAAACTTAGCCGACGAAATTCCTTTGAACTTGGCTTGACATGTGAGACCCATGATAGCCTTTAACAACATGAATAAGCATCATTTGAAGGCTTGAAAGTGAAATTAGCTTAAGCTTGAAGATCCCATGCTTAGACAAGAAAATCTAGAAATTGGAGTTGTAGCTTGACACTTAGAAAAAACATTTGGTGAAGGCAAGCTCCACGATTAGGCACACAGCCTGTGTGGAGCTACACGGTCCGTCTGGTGTGCCCATATACCAACACTTAGCAAAAAAAAAAAGTACCTCCCACGCCACACTTTGAAGGTCACATGACTGGCCGTACCCCAATACTTAGGCAAAAAATTGTTGATTCAAATCCAAGGCCATTCACAAGGCCCTCCACACGGTTCGTGAGGTGTGATACTACTCGTGTGGGGTCCAAGTGTGATGAGCCTTAGTTCAAAATCCCACACCAAGGACATACACTCAAAATTAAGGCCAAGTGTTGTGTCATTAGAGGCACACGGCTCGTGTGACCTCACACTAGTCGTGTGGTCTCCCTTGAGACGACACTTGGTCCAAATTTTGTCCAAAACGAAATTCTCAAGCTCCGATGAAGTAGTACGAAAATCTGGATCGTTACAGTAGTTGTTAGTTTTGTCGGGTATCGGTCAAGCCAGTGCTACAAACTGATAATGATACGAAAGTTTCTTTGTTGAGAAAATTACGAAGAGACAATTTATGTGCATATTTGATACCAAAAAGATATATCCATGCACGAATACACCCATGAATATATCAATGTAAATTTTAATATCAAATACACATATTTTTAATATTAGATATATGTATCTATGCACAGATACATATCGGATACAGTTACGTAATTAATATCAAATTTATCGAATAAATTGTTTATAAATACAGATATACATGAAAGTGATATTGAATATACATATACATGAAATTATGAAACTTAGATGCATTGTGAAATATAAATATTTATCAAACAAAGATACAGAAGAAGATAGAAAAGAGAGAGAGAAAGGCAAGCGAGAGAGGAGGAGACGAGATACATTCGTTGGATAAAGAGTATCTAGAGGTAACTCGAAAAAGATATGTAATTATTGGAAGTATCTTTACATTGATTAATAAAAGGGGAAATTTTATATATGTACAAAAAACTAATAAATTTATAACAAATATAACCCATGTTTTATTTTCATAAAAAATAGCCCTAAATTAGCGAAACTATATATGACTATATAATATAGTTTGTCAAAAGTTATAGAAAGTATACACTACTATACACTGTATATTACTTATACATGAGTTATATAGTAAATATACATTATGATACACGATATATACTGATTATACATCCCTATACCACGAAGGCTATTTTTCTTAATTATTTTAAGTGAAGTGCCCCTCAATGTAATTATCCCTTAATTAAAACATATAATTGTATACTTTATGAAATTTTATTTTTATAATTAAAACCTACACTTGTATGCTTTATGAAATTTTCTCAAAAATAAATTATTTAGCAAGGAAGCACCTGCCAACATCATCCACCATAATCAACTTTTTTCTTTCAAGTTTAAATTTCACTGATAGTGAAGAAAAATGAAATCAAAATAGAATGAGCTAACAACCAAATCAATGTCCCAAGTATATTTTAATTAAACCCCTTGAATTATAAATATTTTTTAAGAAAACATGTGTAATATATTTAAAATTCTTTATAAATAATAATATATTGTGTATATATAATTATAAAAAAAAATATGTATCTACTTAGTTAGTTTGATTCGATTTCTTTTTTCAAAGCCTTTTACAAAATCAAAATCAAATCAAATATTGTTAATTTTGAAAAATATAAATCTAACTAGATTAAATCTAAATAAAATCTTTAATGTGGATCTCACGTGTCTTATATCCATGTCGATCAATAAGTGAGGAACACACATGTATCGAGGGGTTTCAAATATTTATTTTAATTGATTTTAGGTGTTTCAGATGAAATTTTGAGGAGTACAAGGGCTGAGATATCAAGCCAGGACAACTACGATGGTATCCCAAACCATCTTATTTATCATAAAAAATAAATTAAACTTACATATATGATTGGCAGTATAAGGAATTTTAATAATATAAGTTAATTAAAAGTAATCTTGATGAATTTGTTACGTGCAAAGTGAGTATTTATAACAGTTAAATCTACTTTAATAATAAGAGATTATATAAGGGAAATAATAAGAGAGTGTTGACAGATATGTGTCTTCTCACTGCTATATAAACCACATACACAGAGTCTCCTCTGTCCCGTTAACAAGTTGATAAAAATGTTTCGATATTTCTTCTATATTAATTTTCTTATTATTGTGAGTTTTGGAGCATTGTCAAGAGGATCAAATGATGATAATATTATCAGGAAACAAGTTTTGGGTGAACAAGAGGCAGATCGAGTAATCGGGTTACCTGGTCAGCCACCGGTGAGTTTCAAGCAGTATTCTGGATATATTACTGTAAACGAGACCCATGGAAGAGCACTCTTCTACTGGTTCTTTGAGGCCACTACCAACCCTCACAACAAGCCACTACTTTTATGGCTCAATGGAGGTCAGTTACTACATACAAATTAAATCCATTTCATTTCTGATTATATCATATCAATTCTATGTGTGTGTGTGTGTATATATGTATATATATATATATATATATATATATATATATATAATATTGGTTATTCTCTATATATTTTTCCCTGATTAGGCATACAATGTAATGTTCTTTTTTGTTGCTGTTGATGCCTGGGTACATCGCAGTACTTAATTAAACTATTATTGTACAATGATTTTTTGTTAAAAAAAAAAATCACTTTGTTGGATATCTAAATTTTTACTTATTGTGTTGATTCAATTCCTCACTTTGTAAGTCTCTTCCAAAATAAAATAGATATTGGGAATAGAGGGCCAGCTTTAAACTATGATATGTCATAATCTCCAGCTATATGTACTTAGAAACAAAGACAAGTAATGAGAATTATACAAATAGCAACAGAAGAAAAATATGGAAACCTTTACCCTTTTCTGGCTGTGGATGTGTTTTTTAATTTATTTTTTGTTGGGCTAATGATTGGAATTTGAAAGGATATTAAAAATATACTCAAAGGAAAAACCTAAAAAGGAAAAAAAACAAGAGTTTTGCCCGGAAAATGCAAATGATTGTTATTGTTCACTAGCTTTTATCTCTTTGAACTGAAATGATTGTTATTGTTCACTTGCTTTTATCTCTTTGAACTGAAGAAAAGAGTGATTAAAAGTTTCAAGTACTAGTTTATGACAATCACTGTTTTGCTTTTTTCAAATTCCTCTTTGTTTTTGCTTCATTATAAAAGCAAAGAGGGACATATTATGGCATCAAAATAATTTTCATTCACCTTTTATCTTGTTGGTGAAAGTTTCTTTTCCCGTCTTATGATCCCCTCTTCTGTTTCACTTTCTCTACCCGTAGGCATATCGAATTTCAAAAAATATAAAAGAAACTAATTTTCATTTACTAGAAGGATCTTAATAATATTAGCTATCTAGTTGAAAATAGGAGTGACAATTTTAATCAATACAAGGTAAAAGGAACTCATTTTATCCATATTTATTTTGGTGGATCACTCATATTTTCTGAATGGGTAAATATGGGTTGATCTATTTTAAGAGTTCATACAAATATGGTCAAATTTGATAAAATATGGGTACCCATATAGACCCATAAATTCCCCAACTCATAATAAAAAATTCTTATTTA
>JAABOM020116637.1:0-23224 GCA_011800125.2 Solanum clarkiae | reverse complement strand
TAATTAGGGCGGTTGGGATTAAATGTTAAGGGCGGCTGGTTTAGGGTTTTGCTGGTTTTGAATTTTGGGGAAATTGAAGAAGACAATCGGGGGGGTAAGGGATACTGCACGCGCCCGTTTAAAATTTTAATAATAATTTTTTTTTTAAAATTTGTTTTTTAAAAAAAATTATTAAAAATAAAATAAAGCCCTCCGTGAATAATTTGACACCGTGGAGGGTAAAAATTGAGTGTCAACATTAATAAATATATGTAAGTTAAGAAGAAAAATTATGGACCATTTTACGTAGAAGTGAAATCACAAAAAACATAAATAAATAATGAGATAATTTCAGAATCTTCCCCTCAGATTTAGACTTATGACACTAACTTCTCTTGTAAATACAGATATTATATCCACCTACCTTATTTTGAATTTTTCGTAAGAAAATTTATTTTAATGATAAAACTTATCTCAACTTGCATTAGTTATTGAATACTGAACTTTGAGCCAAAAATCTTTAAATATATAACTTTAGACCAAAAATATTTTAACTACGTCGCTCAATTTGCACCATCATTCACTAAATGTATTTATTTTATTGTCTTATAAGCTACAGAATTTGATAATTGCTGCTATTAAAAAATATTAAGTTTTTTAGATATAATTTTTCAATTGTATCAATACTTTTAGATATAAAAAAAATATTAATAATTTATTTTAAGTAAATACAATTTAATATATAAAAATAAAGTATTTGGTACACATATTAAGATAATATAATTTTATATTTGAACATAATTTATGGTTTATTCTTAAGTTCAAAATATTATCAAACTAAAAAAGTATATCTTATATTGGATGGAAGAAGTGAGATTTATATGAGTACTAGATATAGATGTTTGTGTTATTAGCGACGTAATATACGTTAAAATTGAGGTAGAATTTGGAGGGTTAGACAATTTTTTTTAACACCTTGTATATTTTATATGCTAGTTCTACTCATATGACACATGACATAGCTTTGTTGCATCAGTGGGGGACCACGTTTTTTTTTTTTATACGAACAATGATAATTTGAATTCGATCGGAAGGTGTTGTGATGTCCTCACATATTTCAGTGTATATGTAACATCTCATAAAATTATCAAAATACCCCTAGAATGGTATTATGCGCATAATGCGTCTTCCCAAACTCCAATGAAAAATTCGTGACCGGATTTGCGATTAACACGAAAAATTGAGTGGGAAAATGATCTCGGCCTGATTTTAGAGCGACTGAGTCAAAAATAATTTTTCGTAAGTAAACTCGAAAAAAGTGTTGATGCGCACCCGAGGCGCGACGCGTCTGGGACGTGGACCAACACTTGTATTTTTTCCTACGAGATTGAAAAATCGATCAGAAAGTGATTTACAAAAAATTACACATAAAAGGCATTTGACAATGATTTATGTGTATTTTCATGAAAAAATAGTTTTCAATGCTTTTTAAGTTTTCAGTCAAAAATTGCATAGGTGCGCGTCCAGTCCACGTCCTATTCCGAGGTGAATTTTTTTTTTTTCAATTCGGAAAGGGTATTTTGGACAATTCTCAACCCCTCCCAAGTCCTATAAACGGTTATAATGTCGTTTTTCTGCAAATAAGGGTTTTTACACCCATTTTTCAAGCCTCCAAGAGAAAGTTTAGAGAGGAGAAGAAGAGAGGAGCTTGAGATCCGGAGTTGGGAGGTCAAATCCTTGTAAGGATTTGCATTGTTCTTCATATCAGGTATGTAAGGCTACCCATAGTGTTGGATTGAATTCATCCACAAGCCCCACGTGTTCAATCTCTATAATTGAATCCAAATAAAGTTTTCTTGAGTTGAATTCTTGAAATATTCATTGTTCTTTTGAATTTTTCTTGTACATAAGATGTATTAACGGTGAAATTGAGTTGAGTAATTACCTGAACGTACGTTCATGTTTCATTCACATGAATTCTAATTGACTATTATACCTTATTCCTTTTCTCATGCATTTTTCAAAAGCTAAGTTTAATGGTTATCTTTATACATTGAGCATATTTTATTGAGTTTTCATGAATATGAATATTTAGCATAAATAATAATTTGAGAAATATCTTGAGGAGATGATGCATATTTTAGTGAGTTTTCGACGTAATTGTGCATTGAGTCTTACACAATGTTTTGAGTAATATTTGATGAGAGTAGAAAAGATCTTAAAATTTCTTTTACTTGATGAAAGATGATGATGTTGATATGAGATGAAGATGATATTAAAAATTTAAGTCCAATGAGACTTGATGAGATGTTTTGAGTAAATTATTCACCTGATGAGTTTTAAAGAGGATTTTTGAGAGTAGTATCGAGCACCAAGTTGGGTGAGAGGAACATCCCAGAACTACGTTTGCCAGCATAGGATAGTTGTGCAGCTCATTCTGGCAACTCCTATCCCAAAAGATGGACGGGCTGATGAATCATGATTCATGAGGTAGAGATTGTACGTCCTTTACCATAGCAAGTTTAGGATGGACGAGACAACGATGTCGTTTTTCATTGTATCTCACCATAACTCATGGTGGGGTGGAGAGTATGTAGGTTAGAGAACCTCCCTAATTTGCATATTTGATTTGACTGAGGTTGCATATTGAAGTATCTTTTGAAGAACGTCATTTTATTATAAGATTTAAATGATTTGGTATGAGTTGCATACTATTGAGTTTATTTTCAAGTAAAATTTTATTCTTAAACTTGTATGTTTTACTGAGTTGTGATGAGTTGAACCTCCTGAGTTGAGTTGATGTTATTTCCATATTATTCTACTTATATTATTTTTATTCAGCTATTTTACATACCATACATTCCACGATCTAACGTAACTCGACACTGTATTATTTCATGATGCAGATACTGGTGATAGAGGACCTGAGCAGACGCACCGTTGAAGTTCAAAGTTCTTGAGTTCTAGAGATGGTGAGCTCTCCTTACCTTCGGAGAAGCCCTTTTTTTTACTATGCATTTTATTCCTTTGAATTTGTGGTAGTCATAACCTGTCATAGTACCTTCCTAGATTGTAGAGATAGAGGCTTCATAGATACTGAGTAGAGGATTGTTGAGTATTTTTGCATTCCTAATTCATACATTGGAAACTATGAGTTATTTGAGTTATATATATATATAATGCCCTCTCTAGGTGAGTACTATTCTTCCGCTATCGAGTTGATATGATGATGAGACCAAGTAGTTAACTCGAGAGCTAGTAATAGTCTCTGAGTGCCGGCCAAGATATCCTCTCGGGGCGTGACAGTATAAGTCCAAGTTAAACTCGATAAAAGTATTTAAATTAGATTTAGTAAGTTGCTATTAGAGCCTAAAGTTTAAAGTGAAGTATTACGTTGTACCAATAGAGGTTGAGATTTTCAAAAATAGAATAAAATAAGTGAGTTGTTTGTTTGACTCAGCTAAGCATGTAGTTGCATTACCTACTGAGACTTTTTGATCAACCTAATAGACCAAGTAGATGCATAACCTATTAAGACTTGTTTGGCCATCTTATAGGGTCCAGGTGCAATAACCGCTTAATAATTATTGCCCAAATTAGGTGAAAGGGAAGAGAAAATAGGCAATCAACCCAATATATTGAAATCTACAAAGGCAAAGTTAAATGGTCAAGTACATACATCACCTGTTTGATAAATTATGACTCAAACTGAAGGAGAAAGTCGGCCAAATCAGATCCTTTTAATAGTGACTGACAGAATCTCTTTTAAGCTAGTTTACTTTGAAAAAAAAATCTATTTTCTAAGGCTCTCTGATCTTTTGCTCTCTTTTAACTCCATATAGAAGTTACAAATACAAGTAAAATTCTTAAATATTCTTCTTTTTTGAAGTTAGCGCTAAAGGAGAGTTCAAACTCTTGAAGATATAAGTTAAGAGAATAAGAATCCCCAATAAATTCTCAACAAGTAAGCTATTGTAATTTTCTCACTCTCTTGTACTAAGTTAAGGCCAAACACATATGTAACCCTTTAAACTTGGCTATAAATTTCATTTTGTCACTCCAACTCAATCTTATTCCATTTTAATCCTTCGACTCTAATTTTCAGACTCCATCTTGACACTTCTATCCAAGAAATCAGCAAAATGGGGAGAATGTACTTCACATGCCATGACATAACATTAAAGCCAATTAAAAATGTATACACAATCCCTCTAACTTGACTTTATTTTTATTTTGACACTTTATCTTGCCTTTGTTCTGTTTTAACCTTTCAATTTTATTTTTTATATAGCATTTAAACACAATTACTAATTTTATAATGTTTTGTTTTTATATTTATTCTTTATTTTTTATTTTTTTATTTTTTTATTTTATAATCAATGTTTGTCCGTTAATTTAAAATTTTTCTTAAAGAATTAATAGACAAATTTGATTGATTATTTTAAAAAGAAAATCGACATACTCTCGTTGGTGATTTTTTTAAAAAAAAATAGAGAGAAACTCTAAAAAAATATATTTTTTAAGAAAGTTGTCTATTTGTTTTATTGTGACTTAGTACTTCTGAAGAGAAAGAGCTTAACTTATACTATTTGAATTATATAGAAAGAAATGTAAGGCTATTTGATTTCATATTTTTTGGCACGATATCTTACACGTGTAGCAACCAACAAACTAATCTTTGAAAGTGCTCCTTATAAAGGACATGTAGTAACAACTGTGATCTCTAATGTAACTATCAATCTTTTCGTGACTGCATCATGCGACAAAGTACTCTAATATGTGTTTACTATTAAAATATTCATTTTTTACTCTTCTGAGTACTAGTATGAAAGAGGTAGTTTCCACCAGTAAGTTTATGATTTCTCCTCTTAATCAAATGAGGTTTGTTGTGTTATTTAAACTCCTAAGTAATACGTGGATGTTATATTTGTTTCTTATGTTATTGTACTGTGATAAGTGATTATTCTCATAATTTATATTACTAATATCTAGTTTCAAAGCTCAAAAATTATGATGATCACCGAAGTAATCTCAAAGTATTAAAAATTAACTTGGAACAATCTGTATAGTGTGGGTGACACCCCAGGGGCAAAAGCATAGATAAGTCAATCCTACTTTGTGTATAAGGGTGGTAGTCCAGGAACGGGAGCCTAGCATAGTTGATCTCAATTTGTATACTTATAGGGACATCATTTTAGGTGTTTAAATGCCTAGTATGGGTCATCCTCTTTTGTCGCTAATCAATTGGTCATTTGTATTACATACACAACTTGTCTATACTTGCCATGTTTGTATAGTGGGTAAGTGAGAAATATACAAACGAAATACACAAAGCAAACAAAACTACAGCTATGAAGTGTAATTAGGCAAACTGTAGTTAAGAAGCATAATTAAGTTATATCTTTTTGCTATTTATGAAATTCGCTCTAATTTAATACTTCATCTAGTCCAATGAATTTTTGAGCCTGTTGTTAATATTCAAAATAAGTTAATTGTTCAATATTCAAAAAGTATTGAAAATTTTATTTTATTTGTGTTATTTATTTTGTATTTTCTAGGTGACAAGTTCAAGACAATTAATTTTTCACATTTTGAATTATTTTTATTGTAAAAAGATAATATTCAATTTATGTCCTAATAATTTATTTAATATATTCATTATCTCGTGGATTCACTTAAAGATGAATTAGAAAAAAATAAATCACTAGTGTTTTATGACCCAATTAGTTTATCTGGCAATATTGGAAATTAAATGCCAGATGCATTTACAGATTTTAAAAGAATTATTAAATCACACATTCCTGTAGAGAATGTTCTAATCCGAATTGATGTCCCTGTAGGACCATTTGCTAGTGTCATAGCCAATGAATTCAAATCACGCCTGAAGCGTGGTAGACCATTGGGTTCTAAGGATCAAAATCTTGGAAAAAGAAAATCAAAAGATCATGATGACACTATGAATGAACCTCATATGAGAGTTCAAGAGATGAATATTATGATATTCGTGGAGGGATCGATGAACTTGAAACTCAAGAAAATGAGGAATTATCCATAAATGCAAGTGAGGCTAAAAGAAATTTGAATTGATCAGAAATATATAGTAGTGGATTATGTCTATGCTTATAATATAACAACAAAAGTCATGCAAAATAATGAGGATCTTGAGCCTCAACTTGTTGTAGAATGTCGACAAAGAAATGATTGACTAAAATGGCATGATGCAATTCAATCAGAATTGAATTCACTTGTTAAGCGTGAAGTTTTAAGGCCTATAGTTCAAACCCAAAAGGGTATTAAACCTGTTGGCTCTAAATGGGTCTTTGTGCGAAAAGAGATGAAAAGAATGAAACACAAAGATACAAGACACGCCTTGTTGCACAAAAATTTTCACAAAGGCCTGATGTTGATTACGAAGAGACATACTCACCCATTATGGATGGAATAACATTGCGTTATATCATTAGCTTTACGGTCTATGAAAAAATTAAAATGCATTTTATGGATGTAGTTACAACCTATCTTTATGGATCACTTGATAATGAGATATACATAAAAATTCCTGAAGGATTTAAGATGTCTAATCATATGATTCAAATCCTCGAGAAATGTACTCAATTAGATTGCAAAGATCATTGTATGGTTTGAAGCAATCTGAACGTATGTGGTATAACCATCTTAGTAAGTACTTATCTAAGGAAGGTTATATAAATGATGAAATTTGCCTATGTGTTTCTATAAAAAAAAACGATATTGAAGTTTGTTGCATTTGTTGTTTATGTTGATGACATAAATCTTATTGGAACTCAAAAGGGGCTTTAAAAGGCAATTGATTATTTAAAAAATGAGTTTGAGATTAAAGATCTTGAAAAGACAAAATTATATTTTGGTTTACAGATTGAACGTTTGACAAATGATATTTTTATTCATCCATCTGCCTACATAGAGAAAGTGTTGAAAAGATTTTATATAAATGAAGCATATTCATTAAGTACTCCAATAGTTGTTCGATCACTTGATGTGAGCAAGGATCCATTTCGACCTCAAGAAAAAATGAGGAAAGTCTTAGTCCTGAAGTACCATATCTTAGTGCAATTGGTGGACTAATGTATCTTGCTCTCACTACAAAGGTTGATATAACATTTTCAATTAATTTATTAGTAAGGTATAGTTTTGTTCCTACTAAGAGGCATCGGAATGAGATCAAACACATATTGCGATACCTAAAAGGGACTATCGATATGGGCTTAGTTTATTCTAACGATTACAGTCCTGATCTTGTTGCTTATGCTGATGTAGGGTACTTATCTGACCCACATAAAGCTCGCTCTCAAACAGACTATGTGTTTATATGTTGGGGTACCGCTATATCTTAGAGATCCATAAAGCAGTCTATTGTGGCCACTTCATCAAATCATGCTTAGATAATAACTATTCATGAATCAAGTCGAGAATGTGTATGATTGAGTTCCATGATACATCTCATTTAAGAAAAATGTGTTTAAAATGTGACAAAATACCCACAATTTTATATGAAACAACATGTATAGCAGTGTAGCATGTATAGCACAATTAAAGGGAGGATTTATAAAAGGAAATAGAACAAAACACGTTTCGCCAAAGTTTTGCTACACACACAAGCTCCAGAAAAATGATGATATCAACATACAACAAATTCGAGTGACAATATTGTTGATTTATTCGTCAAGTCTCTATCGGCTGCAACTTTCAAGTCTTTAGATTGAAGTCCTCATTAGGGAGAGTTAATATGCGGTGTACTCTTTTTTCCTTACAAGATTTTGTCCTATTAAATTTTCCTTGTAAGGTTTTTAATGAGAGAGTAAGTAATATGTATTACAATAAACTATGTATATTTTTATTATATGAACATCAAAGTGGGAGTGTTGTTGAAAACATTGAAACATTGTATGTTCATGCTAACCTACTAGCTGTATGATGTTGAAAACAAATATATGTTTGTACTTAACTTACCAAATTTATACCTATAAATAGGTATTCTTTTCTATATTAAGATAGATAAAAAAAAGAACAAAGATGAAATATTATTACTCTCTCTTCTTTTGTTCTTTCATGCATTCTGACTTTGTTTTATAACAAAAGAGAGTAATAATATATTTGATTTTTATTTTTGAAAATACATTGTACAACTAGTAAATAATTATAAATATACATTGTTTCCAATATTATATATCTAGTAGGTAAGTATATATGGACATACGTATATTATTAACATTACTAGTATTTTATGGCCCAACTAGGTTATGTGACAATATAGGTCAGCCATTCTCTATGCTCTACCTCTTTGTAGTCGTCAAATAAACACTCTTTTTTTGTAATCTTTATTATTTTATGTTTCTTTTTGAAGTGGTATAACTCTTGCTTGGGTCATTTGTAGTTATGTTTAGGAAGTGCGGCAGCAAAATATTATTATGGATAGTGGGAGAATTAACATTTTTTATTAAAGATATTCAAACTTTTAAAATATGAATAAATGATTTTTATATGAAAAATATTCAACAATTGATATATATCAAATACATATTTATCTTTCCACTTTTGAACAAATCTAGCTCAACCCCTGATTATGGACGAATTGTAAGTGTAGAAATGCTAGAATAGTGTACCTTACATTCATAGAAATGGGAGTGTATTTATCACAAGTATCGAGGAATCACAGCTCTACTGATTAATCTTTCATTTCAGTACCTAAAAGTAGATCTATGAATTGACTTTTTGAGTTACCATGTTCCAATTTTTAGGGCAAAGACTATTTTGGTATAAAATTTAATATTTTAAAATTTTGGTTCGAAATCTATTCATTAAAATTTATATTTTCTAAAATATATATAAATTACACATACTTGTATCCTTAAACAAGGAGTTATGTACTTGATGGACTTGTCTAGTGTATTACCTCTTCAATGATTTTGCGTGCTTAAAAAGAAAACTTTACCCAAAAAAATTGTGGTGGATCTGTATGAAGAGGTTCTTTGACAAACATCATTCGTGTTAAAACCCATTTTAGACTATAGTTCAACTAAACAAATTAAAGCCATCTGAGGTTTTATTGGAAAGAGCAAAGTGAATACACACTAGCTTCCTACCTATTCAGGACAACAGAACAAAATTAAATTACTTAGAAATCTGTCCTAACTCGACCAATGAGTGAACAGTTTTTCACCATCAATCCATCCAACAAAGATGTTAAATTATTGGTAAGTAATTATGTTATGCCAAGCACAGATCTTGCAACTGAAGGAGTATCAGGAAAAGGAGTAAATGATTGGAAGCCATTGGCATGGGTGGAATAGGAAAAATCCCAATTCTCCTCTTGGAGAAAAATAAATATGATATTTTTCCACCCCACCCACACCAAAAGCTCCCAAGTCCCTCCTCCCTTTCCACTTCCCACACAAAATTTCCCTTCAATCTACTCATAACAAAAAGTTTGTGTAAGAGCTCAGAAGCAAAATGGGAAATAATTTTTTTTGTAAGAGTGGTGCATGACGATCTCGAAATCTCATCAAAGCTCTAGAAGAAAAAACAGAGAGAAATTACAGGGAGAAGGATAAATGGTTGGAAGGCTTGGGCATGGGCGGTGCAGGCAAGATTTCATATCATAACAATGATAGATCTATCTTACCACACCACTCATGCCAAAACCTTCCCAAAAATCCTCACCCCTTTCCCCATTTCTCCCAATCTCTATGTATGTTAGGTAGATATGAATATAGGTGATGGCCTTTATATAGTAGGAAAAAGATGATGAAGTCGCGGCTGGATTGAAACCCTAATTTCCACAGTTTTACCATCGTATCCTCGTAAGTTAACCATAATTACGAAATGACAAACAGGTGTATCCTCGTATATAGGTTTTATCATATTTGTTTTCCTAGTCTTGTTGTATACGCTTGTTTACCTCATTTGATAATAAAAATAATTTTGAAATTATTTATGTATATAAAGATTTATCATCAATTAAAATTCATGATAGACTAAAAATAATTTTGAAATTATTTATGTATATAGAGATTTATCACCAATTAAAATTCATGATAGATTAAGACTTTCTTTAATGGCTATGAAGATGATTTTATCTAAAGTAAAATCATTTAATGAAAATTAAAAAATTTAAATAATATTTCTAAGATATTCATATTTTTAATGTATTATAAACATAAAAATAACTATTTATCATATAGAAAAAATGGTCCAATTAACATATCAACCAACCAAAAGAAACAGATTGCAAACAGCAAATATATAAGCAAGATCGTGTTGGGAAGCCACGGATTTGTGCAAATCAACAAGCTGTTCACAAATGGGTAACAAGAAAGTAAAGCAAAAGCGGCAGAAAAAAAAAAGAGAAGAGGTATTTTTGAGATTATGAAAAAAATATTTAGGTAAAAAAAATAATTTTTTTTGTCAAATTATAAGAGGTCATTTGATTTGAATATAAGTTAAAATGGGATAAATTATATTGGGATTAATAATGATGGGATAAGTTATGTTGAGATTATACTTTATTGAGTGTTTGGTTTGTTAATAAATTTTAAGAATATTATGCTAGAAATACTCTTTCACTTTATTAGTTTTTTAATGTATTTAATTTATTAACTGTAGTTATTTAATATTCATTTTCAAAATAAATCTCTCATCTTATTTAACTTAAATATTTTTAGGTGTGCTTTTTCATAATAATATTGTATGCATTTAAAATAATTTTTTTTAAAAAAATAATTTACAAATAGAACTTGTATTTTTAAGTTTGTTAAAGTAAAAAAAGATTTATGAAAAGTAAAATATAAAGGAACATAATAATTAGTGTGTAATTTTTTAATAGCAAAATATGAATTAATATTATAAAAAAAAAAAGTGAAGGTTTTGAATATTATTATATATTGTATTAAAAATAATGTAAATATACAAAGTGAAGTATTTGTGAGGTAATGCACACATATTAAGAAAAACATTCAAAAATAAACTTCACACTATACTTTTCACTATTGCCTTTGTAAAATCATAAATATATAGTGTAATTTATTTTCTAGAAAATGTAAAAATTCAATAAATGAAAGGGCAAGTATGAAAAAAGTTTGAAACATTCATCTTCAACTTTGAAAAATTTAACTATTTTGAACCTTAAAAAATCCTTAAAAATTCAATTAATTTGAGATGGAGGGAGTACAAAAAATTGTACAAGGATATTTTTTATCCGGGGATCATTTATCCCGAGATTAGTATACCACCCATTAGAAGACATAACTTATCTCGGTACTATTTATTAGTCTCGGAATAAGTTATCTCGCATTTGCCAACCAAACAGTCATTTAAGGCCCACTAAACTTTTATCCCGAAATTATTTCTCCTTGTGTTTTACGCAGAACGACTCCTAATAGCTTTTAACCCAAAAAAAAAAAAAAGTTGGGGGGAAGGGTGCTTTTGTCTTCCAACTTTTTTTAAGCAATTTTTAAATTTTTTTTAAAGTTATTTTGCAATTTGTCAAACATTTTTATAAATTTAAAAGAATTTAAAAGCAGATCTTACCAATTTTTATGATCTTCCAAACACTCTCTCAGTATACATGTAATATATTTAAGTTGCATATGTAGTGACTACCCCAGTTTACAAATCTAACATCCACGAAAGTTAATGTAAATATACAAAGTGAAGTATTTGTGAGGTAATGCACACATATTAAGAAAAACATTCAAAAATAAACTTTACACTATACTTTTCACTATTGCCTTTGTAAAATCATAAATATATAGTGTAATTTATTTTCTAGAAAATATAAAAATTCAATAAATGAAAGGGCAAGTATGAAAAAAGTTTGAAACATTCATCTTCAACTTTGAAAAATTTAACTATTTTGAACCTTAAAAAATCCTTAAAAATTCAATTAATTTGAGATGGAGGGAGTACAAAAAATTGTACAAGGATATTTTTTATCCGGGGATCATTTATCCCGAGATTAGTATACCACCCATTAGAAGACATAACTTATCTCGGTACTATTTATTAGTCTCGGAATAAGTTATCTCGCATTTGCCAACCAAACAGTCATTTAAGGCCCACTAAACTTTTATCCCGAAATTATTTCTCCTTGTGTTTTACGCAGAACGACTCCTAATAGCTTTTAACCCAAAAAAAAAAAAAAGTTGGGGGGAAGGGTGCTTTTGTCTTCCAACTTTTTTTAAGCAATTTTTAAATTTTTTTTAAAGTTATTTTGCAATTTGTCAAACATTTTTATAAATTTAAAAGAATTTAAAAGCAGATCTTACCAATTTTTATGATCTTCCAAACACTCTCTCAGTATACATGTAATATATTTAAGTTGCATATGTAGTGACTACCCCAGTTTACAAATCTAACATCCACGAAAGTTATATATGACTTTAAATTTATTGATCAAGCATCCTTCGAAAACATCAAAGGGGCAAGCTAATTAAGAGTAGATGGATGGTTAGCAAAAATGTTTTAAAACAATTAGACCATTAACATCATCAAGAGACAATTTTATCTTTAGTTCCTAATTTACCCTTATCATTAACTATAGTTATTTTCCTATTATATTTTTCAAGACATCATATTTATTATATTCAAAAGATAATTTTATATCGTTTACTATTTCTTAATCTCTGTACCTAATTGATTAGGGCCAAGAAAAATTAAATAAAAGGAGTAAATTGATAATTTATTATAGCATTAAATTAGAAATCATAATTATCTCTTTCACTAATATGCGTAGTTGGCATTGTAATTCTCAACGGCTATACAATACTATTAAATAAGACGTGTTTGTACAGTGTTTAAAGATGGAAAAATATTTTAAAGGGAAAAGGATCAAAATTATCCTCGAATTATTCGAAATAGCTCGAATATTTCTTTTGACTATTTTTGAAATCAAAACTACCTTTGTCATCTATGTTTTGGACCACAAATGTCCTTACGCCGTTACTGATAGGGATGCCAAAAGAATATGAATAACCGACCGAACCGAACCATACCGAACCAAATTTTATCATTTTCTCAATAAAATCGTGGACTTTTACTTAAGTTTATAACCGTCTCGAATAATTGGGATGATCCTTTTAGTTTATAAAAAAACCTGAAATATTTCCGAACCGAACCTAAGAACTTTACATGTATATAAATATATTTTATATATTAACATGTTAAATTTATACGTAAATATATTTTATAAATTTTTTTTAAATATAAATATAACCTAGTTCATAGGCCTCTAGTGATTGGACGATTTTGAGTCTTTACTCGTTAATTAGCCTTTAATTAAGTAGTTTTTAAAAGATGCTATAATAGAAACTCCATCAAATAAATATAACAAAATCTATGCAAATATTCATATATTAAAGGTTTAGATCAAATAATATGGCAAGAAGATTTTACATTCTTGGCTTTTTGATGAATTAAAGTGTTTCTTCAAAACTATATTTACAAAAAAATATTTTAATAATAATTTATTTTGAAGTGATACTTTAAAAAAATAAAAAAAAACCCAAAAATTAACTGAATCAACCGATACCGATATAATTGGAATAGTTTAAGAAATTTAAATTTGGTTATACATTATAAAATGAGCAGAGATGACCATTCACGGTACCAAAATTAAATTTCAGCTCTCGAGATTCACCACACATAAACATAAAATTAGTTGCTTTTGCAGTGTCTTTTGTTCCCGATGTTAATTGGATGCAAGTTTAAGGGTGTCAAACGAACAAATTGAGTTAAAATTAAGAATATTAAAATAAATTGAAATAAAAATTGAGTTGAATAATAACCCATCTAAATTTACTTTAGACTCAAATGAATTGAACTAAAATGAACTTAAATTTGAATTGAATCATAACCCACCCAATTTGATCCGCTCAATCTCAATAATTCTAACATATTATTATTTTCTTTTTATATTCACAATTTTAATTTCAATTAAAAAAATATAAAAATAAAAAGTTACAAATAAATAAATAAATTATAAAAAAATATAAAATAAATAAAAAGACATGCATTACATCACCGCAAGTAAAAAACTTTACAATGGATTAAAATTGATGATTCAATTGAACTCAACTAAAGATCTTTTCATAATGAGTTGAAACTTAAAATTAAACCCAACTCAAATTATCTTGAACTCAACTTATCTTGAACTCAACTTATAAAAATTTGGGCGAGCTGGATGGATTACCTATATTTAGGAACGGGTGATAGCGCTGCAGCTTTCAAGGGGAAGGAGCTAGGATCTCTAATTTAAGCAAAATGTACTTCGACAAATAGGCAGCCAGCCGCTCCAGTGAGTCGCAAAGACATGGAAGAACAGATAATCAGAGCTGCATAATCTGATACCACAACCCCATTTTCGAAACATCTTTCTTTAAGCTTGTAAAGAACCGAGGGGAAAGCATTCGTTGCACCATCATGACTATGCTTGTTAGAAATAAACTACCCGACTTCACGCGATCAAAACACACCACAAAACAACGCTGTAAGCAAGTAACAAGAAACAACAAAATCTGAGAAACTACGCAGCAACTTCCATTATTTGCATGCAGAGCTTGGTTCCGTCTCTTTTCAGACGTCAGGAGGAAAAATATACCAGTGGAGATATCTTTAATGGTTTTCAATAGGACGAAGAAAAGAATCCACCTTAGTTCTGTATGTTTCATCTGCATTATAACCTTTGCAACAAGCTAGTCCAAACAAGGATAACAATCAAAGAGCATATGCCTGTAACTTCAACAGTAAATAGATATATAAATGAATATCATGTTAAACTGTTATTCTTGACGTAATCAATTTTTCATTCGACTGCCAAACAGGTGATGTTTGATCTAAAGATGAGCACATTTGACATAAACTACAAGGATAAATTCTATAAAAGAGAAGATTTTAAGTTGCAGACCAAACATTGCAAATAGTGAGAGAACAATAAAACTGCCATGATTGAAGCATCAGAGACGATATGCAATTGTGCTAAACAGCGTGAGTGTATGCCCCAAACACAACAAATAATTATAGTATCAACACTCAAACTAAAATGGAAAATTTTAAGTTCAAGAAATTGGGGGGCTACCTAAGATCAATGTCTTCAGATGCAAAAGAAAAGTACTAACTTCGAATATAATAGGACAGAATGACAGATCAATCAAGAATAGTTGCAGTTTCTGTAGATATACCAATTATCTTGGGCATCTTACTGAAAATAGAAGATATGCTTTGACACCCCAAGCATCCTTAAATCCATTACTCAGAGGACATTTTAGTTATGTATTGAATACTAGAAATTCATCACTACAACCAGAAGAAAGAATCAATTACTGAACCTTGACAAAACCAATACAACAGTTCATATAGCTAATCTGAAAAGATGGAAAGTATACACAATGTAATAACCATTGTCTTACTGGTGCTAATCAAACAGTGAAACTTAAGTCCAACTTCAGCAATTAACCCCCTTAAATACCACTACACATAGAGACCGATAAAATACATAAATAAGCTCAGTATTGAGTATTTAAGTGTTTACTGAGGAAACTTTGAACCTCCACAGTTCATCAACTACCCTGTTGGCATTACGCTATCTCAATAATTCCCAGAATGACATATTGGCCGAAATGCTAAACCCAACACAATAAACGAGCTTGATAAGTAGAAGCAATTCAGCAGATAATACGAGATATATCAACACAGAAGTTGGAACCCTAGATATTCACCAAGATCCAATCTTTTTCTTTCCCACCATGTTCACAAAGCAACTAAAGGCAGATTCTTTAAAAGAGACGCAAAAGAATTAGTTTGATGACATTGTGATTATAGAACTCATAATCAAATACTTCAAACACCTCAAAAGGATCATCATCTTGGATAGTGGTATTGTTGAAAGAAAGGCCTCAACCTTGGCAAGAGGTCAAGAAGTACAATGAAAAACATATATATCTATATGTATTTATGTACCATGTACTATTTCTCCAGAATCATTATAAGCAAAGATCAATAGAAAATTGAAATTAGCTAATTTACCTATCATCTTATTGAGATCTTATGCAACGCCATCATTGTCTAATACTGTTATGCTATCGTAAAAGATGAAAATTTAACAGGAAATACAGTTAAGGCCACTTGGATTGAGAAAGTTGCTTTTTTCATCAATTTGAGTTGTTAACTTGTTAAAGTATTTGGAAAAAGATTTCTTTCCAAACCAAACAAGACCATCTTTTAGGATATGTAAGTTGGAGAGCATCTAAAGATGGAGCAAATACTCTTTTTTTCTCCATTTGAATTAGTACAAATAATCTTCAACCAAATGCATTTTATCTCGAGATTATTATACCTTATACCTCACAACTCCTTACAGTTTTCTTTCTTCCCAGACCTATATCATGCTCAATCAAATTATGGAATACAATAACAACTAAGATTAGAGATAACAATTCTTGATCAGATCATGCAAAATACTCAAATAACTCAGCAAATATGTTCACAGCCCTAAATTAAATATCAAATGTATTCACGAGTTTACACTATCTAAGCTTGAAATGTAAAACTTTTACACATAAACATGTCACAGAAGACTATTATCAAAATAAAAACTTCCATAACAGCGCACACAGAAAATTTCAACAGGATTCAGATCTCAGATGACAGATGTCATACCAAGAAACCCATTTACGCGGCTGGAGAAAAAGGAAAGCGAGAAATGACCGGAAGCCAATGGAATGGGAGGAATCGGCAAGATTTCAAGTTCAATTTTTATAAAAAAAAATAAATATGATATCTTGCCATGCCACCCACTCCATCACCTCCTGAAACACAACCCCTTTCCCCTTCCTACAAATTTCTCAAGCTCTTCCACTTCATCCTAATGTATATGTAGGTGGAAACCCTAGATATGAGGTTCACAAAAGTAGGTGCAGAAGTGTACGCTTTTACCACCCATGTTTTATATTTGGTAATTTAACTCCAATAACTTCTATATACTATGATTGTACCTATCAACTCATTACAACTTTATTTTATGTATCAAGCTAAATATAATTTTGTAACTCAATTTTAATACGAAAAAAGGGTCAAAATTATTTTGAACTATTCGAAATAGTTTACATTTACTCTTCATTTATTTTTGGGATCCAAACTATCCTTGCCGCCTATGTTTTGGACCACAAATGCTCTTACAATATTATTTTTGCCATTGAAATTGATATGACAGTTCACTTGGGCAGTCCAATACGGCAATAATTTGTTCCCTTTCAATCATTCTGCTCTTCCTTATTGAGCCATATCAGAAAAAAAAAAAACCAAAAATAGTACTTCCATTGTACTTGTTTGACTTATTGTCCGGACTTTGAAACTTCAATGTGGAAATACGCTGAAGTTTGTTTGATGTGCAACTATGTATTGAAGGATCAAGTTCCGTTATTTGGGTTTGTAGTCATGGATTCGCAAAATTCATTTTCAAATTTTCAAGCTTTTAAAAACTCTTCCATATTTTTATTTTTTTGGAGTGTTTAACTCAAATCTTTAAATACCAAATCTTCAAACTAAGAAATTAGTTGTTAAAGATCAATTTCCAACTTCAATTACAGTATGCAGATAGCTTTCATTTAGTATCAATATCTTAAAATTAAATCTCTTCAAATTTTTGCACTTCAAGAACCCAACAAAAGCTAAAAATTTCTCACCAATAAGTTTCAAGTGAATAACTATTTTTGAGTTCCAACACAACAGAGAGTGAGTTTAGAAACTTTTCAACATCATTTAACCTTTGGAATTAAATTTTTAGCCTCAAATTCGATGACCCAAACCCCAAACAATGAACTTGATTTCTCAACCCGTATCTACAACCTCAAACAAACCAAGCACACTTCGAATTGAAGTTTCAAAGTCCAAAAACACAACTCAAACAACAACAGTGGAGGAACTATTTTAGGTGTTTCTTTTCTTTTGATAGGTTCAACAAGGAAGAACAATATGAGTGAGAGGGAAGAGATTTTTGCCGTGTTGAACTGCTTAAGTGGGCTGTCATGTCAACTCCAGTAATAAAAGATAACGTTGTAAAGGCATTTGTGGTCCAAAATATTGACGATAAGGGTGATTTTGATCCCAAAAATAAACGAAAGGTAAATGTGAGCTACTTCGAATAGTTCGAGAGTAATTTTGACCCTTTTTCGATCTTAATATATAAACATGTTGAGGGATCGAGTCTGAAGGACAATAAATAGGAAAAAGAGAGGTCAAGAGTTGCGACGAAGGACCAAGGAAATTTAATACAACTTGTTGTGGCTTGGATATCTTGCTTGATATTGAGATGTATCCTTGCTTTGGTGACATTGTTCAATTTCGCCGGTAATTATCATTGCTCAACCCTGCTGACTTATTTTTGTATCTTATGATTATAAAAATGTAGCTAGTTGTAGGTATGTGTTTGTGAAACTTTTTTCTTCCAATTTTATCTAAAAATTTAGTGATTTTCAAAGTTGCATCTGAAATTTTTTGGGGTTGTATTCAACAAAAGGATTTGCATTGTATTAGCATATCAAGCCAAAAAAAAAAAAAGTGTGTCCAATAAAATTGAGTGTTTCATTATTTGAGTAGATGACGTTTAATCCATACATTACAATATTCACAAAAAAAAATCATTTCTTACAATTGCTCTTTTCTTGGAACAAGTTGAAGTGCAACCATTCTTTGATATGCATCGAGCAAACACAGAAGCCATCAAATATGCAATAATCTCAAATAGTTGAAGGTACCTTGTTATGCCTACTGCTAGACATAAATTTCTTATAATAAAAGGATAGTTAATCTTAGGAGTGTCAATCGTGCGGATTAGGTTAAAATTGAGAATGTTAGAATGAATTAAATTGAAATTGAATTGGGTTATGACTTGCCCAAACTTACTTTTGGTTCAAACGGGCTGAGTTCAGATGTAAATTCGGGTTGAGTCATAACTCATACCCGTTCAATCTCAATAATTCTAACATATTATTATTTATTTTTTATAATCACAATTTGAATTTAACTCAAAGTATAAAAATAAAAAGTTACAAATTGATAGATAAATGATAGAGAATATAAAATAGATAGAAAACATACATTATATCAATGCACGTAAAGAGCCTTAGAACGAATTGAAATTGAACCCAATTAAAATTATCTTGAGCCTAACCCATAAAATTTTTGACGAGTTGAATGGATTACCTATATTTGGGCTCATTTTAACATCCTTAATTGATCTTTTATGTCTTACCCTGTCTTCGGAGTGTCGATTACATGGCTAACCACCTATTACAGTCTATGGACCACATATGTTATTCAGAACTGGCTCAATAATGGAAAGCTGAACTTAGCCACAAGCTACCCAACCTATTGTGATCTATGAGCCACACGTCATACTTACAATGAAAAACTAACTTGGCAAAGGTCAAATAATGTCCAGGCTATGTGTGATGCTAACTGAATGATAAACTACGCTAAACAGCTAAATAGAAATCACAAACATATGATGAAGCTACTGAAAATATTAAACCAATGCAAGCATACATAACAGGATCCTCTGTGAATGTGATCTATGCTTGATACTTCGAAACAGAGTAATCCCACTCATGTTTGCCCCATACATGAATAATAGTTTAAATGTATACAAGCAACAAACAAACAACAACATCATGCACAATGAAATCTGGGAAGGATAGAATAAATACAAACTTTACTATTGCATTTTTGAAATAAGCATAAGCAACAAACAAAATATGTTTTTTGATGAAAAATAAGTAATTTAAGATTAAATTTTCACTTTCCAGTAAAGATCAAAAGTTTCTTTCTCTTGAAATGCTCAATTGCTCACACACACACGCACACCAATGGCCTTGTTTGTTCAAAATCATGTCTAACTGGCTCAAATTAGTCTTAAAGAACCAAGCTCTTTAATCTCATGTTCTAGGCGTATTCATGTCAGTTAATTCGCTTGACCAGTCCGTTGGGTGCCATCATGGCTTAGTGGATTTTGGTTGTAACGTCCCTTTTAAATTAACGTGATCTCTTTGCCATCACCCGACTAACTGTGTACTCATAGTACAAGGTCATTATTCACATCAGAGAAAGGGCCACAACAATAAACAAGAAACGGTGAAAGATGAGGATCAGTGCAGCAACTTTTATTGTTCGAACATAGAGCATGGTTCTGAGTCTCCGATCAGATTTCAAAAGAAATAAACCAATGGAGATTATCTTTGATGGTTTCCAAGAGAACAAAAGAAACTCTAGTAAGAACTTTAGATGTTCTTGGTTCTGCATTTCTCCGTTGCATTAGACCTTCTCCATATAAGCTCTGGTCCACCAAGGGACTTCTCAAAGAGAACTTGCCTTACCTGTCAAATTTAATTAGATAAAAGAACATCCTGATCATGAGAAACGAAGAGGATGTCTCGATTAGTGTGATTCTTGAAGTAATCAATTTTAGCCGTTTAAAGAAAGTTATCTATAAAAGAACTTCTATTGAATGGGTAAATTTTTTAAGTAAATCATTAGACTCATGAAGTAAGGATTACATTGTTGCAGCACTAGACATAAAATCAGTAAAAGGATGCATATCCTATAACAAGAGAAGTGCATAAAGTTGAAGACCAATTATAACAAATAACATGAAAACAGTACATCCATGATTGAGCATCAGACATAGCATGCACTTGCATTGCTTAGTGCAAGTGTATGCAAGCAATATAAACATATTATATTTTATGAGGGCGGCACAAATCAGAAAAAGTTTTAAGTTCAATAAATCGGGGGTGGGGGGAGGAGAAACAAGTAATGCTGCCAAAGATCAATGGCTTCAGCTGCCAAAGAGAGCTCTAAAGGTAACTAAACTCTGGAACATAATATAATAGGATAGGAGACAGAGACTAGTTGTCTGCAAACCTGCCAAGTATATATGGAGCACCTGATTAACCAAGTGCAACAATCATTAATCACCCCAAAAACAAAGTACAAGTAAACCAAATTAACAAGTTTAGTTTCAACTTCCGTTATCAATGGGAAATAGAACAACTTATCATCACACAAAGATAAAATATATATAAGCTCAATATTGAGGTACTCTAGTTCTTTAGTGAGGACATGTCAATCCCCACATATTGCCAACCGCCCTGTTAGCCTAATCTTATATCAAGACCTCCCAAAATGAAAATCATACAGATTGGCCAAGATGCTAATACAAAGACTAGTATAAGAAAATCGATACAAAGGAGACAATTCAAGAGATACCACTTGATCAATTGACAGAGAATTCTATCATATACATTCACCAAGATCCAATCTTTTTCTTTCCAGCATGTTCCAAAAGCAACTAAAAGCAGAGCCATTAAAGGAGAAGCAATTAAACTTTGAGTTGATGTTATCGTGATTATAGAATTCATAGTCAAATCCTTCTGGCGCCATAGAAGGGTCACAATTCACAATCATAGCCAATGATATGATGAGATGGTATGACTTGAGATTCATTTGAAAACATGGCATGAGTTTTATTAAATGCATTTTGGTCCCTTATCTTAATTTAAGCAAAATCAACTCCTTCTGTTTGCTGAGGATTGATCAGCTCCAACATATGCTGCACTGTTTTTGTGATCACGACAAGGATGATTGTAAGCTTACCCTCTTGTAGACATAAATTATGCACAGTGAAGATAAGGGAACAATTAACATTAAAGTTAATAATTTTTTGTTCAGTTCATGCAAAATTTGTCTAATAAAACCAGATCACAACAGATTGTAAGTTCAGCATATGACTACACCATCTCCTTTCAGAAGAGATTCATATCCTACCAAAAGTTTAGGTCCAAAATTTACATTACTAAAGCTAGAAATGTAGAACCATTGCACGTAAAAACATGTCACAAATGACCCTACCCTACCAATCACCAACTCGTCACACAACAAGAATTTCCACACGACTGAGAGCTCATAAGTCATACCAAGAAACCCATTATGTGCAACTAATTTAGCAACTGTACAAAAAGAAAAAGAGAGCTAATTCCACATCTACCTCTGCTACCTCTCACTTGTAAATCTGTTGGATGTGAGTTTTATTATATATATTTTAGTACCTTTTCTTAATTTAAGCACAATTAGCTCCCTATGTTTGTTGAAGATCGTCCAGTTGGTCAGTTCATTCAAAATTCTCAAATAAAACTAGATCTAAAGCACAATCTATAAGCTGAGCATACAGACTAC
Organism: Solanum clarkiae; assembly: GCA_011800125.2. NCBI lineage: Eukaryota > Viridiplantae > Streptophyta > Magnoliopsida > Solanales > Solanaceae > Solanum > Solanum clarkiae. The sequence continues at coordinate 985 of JAABOM020116637.1, read as the reverse complement.
TCGTCTTTTTTTTTTTCAGAAAATATCCAGAGTCTTATCAAATTTGACATTGTTTAAAGTGGATATGTAGAATCTTCACAGGAAAAACTCCTATCAATCAATCACCACAAGTAATATCTCCATAACTGCACAAAATAACAAAAATTCAATAGGATTTAGAGCTCGGAAATCTTACCAAGAAATCCATTACGTAACTGATTCAACAACTGGAAAAAAAAGGAAAGAGAGAAATGATTAGAAGCCATAGGAATGGGCGGTATAGGCAAGATCTCAATTTTATGAGAATAAATATGAAATCTTACCATTCCACCCACTCCAACAGCTCCCCGCAACACTCGTCTCCTTTCCATTTCCACAAAATTTTCACGAGCTTTTCCTCTTCGCAGCGGCGACAGTACGGTGGAAACCCAAATATAATGAATGAGGTTCACAAAATTAGGAAACAAAAGTGTACGTTTTAACCACCTATGTTTTACTTTTGTTAACTTAACTCCAATGACTTCTGTATATTGATGATCTGACCATGTGCCTCCTCTTTAATTACGCCTTAAATGACATTTTTTACACTATTGAACATTTGACATTTTTCAAAGAAATTGAAAAATATCAATAAATGAATATATAAAGGTAGGTTAAAAGCAAAGTCTTCTTTTTAAATTTAGGAGTTGAATGAATTTTTAGCTCACCCAAAGTCTAATTTAAATATGTATGGATTTTTGGACAAAAATTTTGATGAAAAAGTATAACATAATTACCTTTTTGAATTCCTTTTATAAAATTTTAAGTCACATTTTTTATTTATTATCTAGATATTTCATATTTGAAAAATATTACTATTTATAGTTATTAAAATTGAATTATAAATGTATAATATATACATTATAAATGTATCATAATTATTTAATAAAAAAATATGCTATATATTAAAAATGAATTATGCATGCAATATAAATAAATTATACTATGTATAAAAGATATATTAAAA
>JAABOM020116616.1:0-23230 GCA_011800125.2 Solanum clarkiae | reverse complement strand
CTAACTGCTACTTCACAATTGAAAGAAGCGCAGACAGTTTAAAGAGCTATTTTGCTTTATTCCATCATACTCCAAAGACAAAAAATAGTGAATCTTTGGCTCCATATGAGACTCACCTCATATATTATTTTAGTTCTATATATGCATATAAAGATATGTTATGGTTTAATGTACTGCCTCGTGAGTAGTTCTGTACGGATGACTTCCAGGTCTTAGAAGGGTTTTTTATTGTTGCTATTATGTATATGCTTCCAGTTTCAATTGGACTTATGTTAGGTATTTGTTTAGCTATTTCTATTACGCTAGTTACAAGTTGTTCTGGAACAAGGTTAGGCTTTCCTATCAGGGTAAGATAGGCATCATCATAACCTATAAAGTTGGGTCGTGATAAGCTAGTATGAGATCCCTAGGTTCGTTCGTCTCACCTGTATAGAGCTATCATCTAGTAGAGTCCTGCAGATGGTTGGGAAGATGCTCGTGACTTACCTTCAAGAGTCTACAAGATGTATTAGGAATCTCCTCTTGATTGTATCACTTTTTCCAGTTGTGTTGTGATCTTTAGTAATCTCATTTGGCTCATTCCTTATAATTATGGCGCATAGAGGCGATCTTCGAGCTGAGAAGGGGAGGCAGTACCAGCTCCAAATAGAGACCCTTCCTAAAGCATGTTGAGGAGTATCTAGATTCCCCTATTCCCCTGTAAGCAGAGGGACCCACAGAAATACCACCCCCTAGTCACCCCTATTATGGCACCTACAGTTTAAGTGGCCATCACGCAGTTACTTGCAGCCCTAAGGGGTGCATAGCCAGCACTAGCCCCAGTCCATCTCCCATTCCAATTGAGCATTCAGCCCCTACTACCTATCCAAACATTGAAGAGAGCGTCAATTATTTTGTTAGATTGGGGCCCCTAAGATTCCCAAGAGTGATAAAGAAGGATGACCATGAGTTCCTCATGACCTGTCAGGAGAGATTATAGACATTGAGATTGTTGGAGACTGGAGGTTCAGATTTCACCACTTATCAGCTAGATTAGTCTACCAGATAGCGATGGAGTGCATATCTAGGAACCAAACCAAAAGGATCCCCTCCAATCTTATGGACCAAGTTTTTTATGCCTTCTTAGCTAGATGTGACCCCGAAGTCTTAAAGATCAGCTCTATGACCAGTTCTCTAGGTTGGAGCAAGGAGCGATGACTATATCTAAGTATAATGCTAGATTCCAAGGGCTCTCTAGGTATGCTACTGCCACATTGCCTACATAAGAGAAACAAATCATGTGCTTTGTCAAAGGTCTGCGGACTCAGTTAAAGATTAAGACACATTCACTTATGATAGTTGCTCAATCCTTTCTAGACATTAAGGATCATGCCCGTACCATTGACCATTGCATCATAAGGCACAAGTAGGCAGTAAAAAATGGGCTCGCCATGAGGCAGTTACAGCGGAGGACGTTCCAGGTTCAACAGACAATATGATAGGCTCTAGTTAAGGTTCTTGCAGGGTCAGTCTAGTTAGTCCATCCAAGCTTTACTGCAGGCTTTAGATGGCAGTAGTCAGTCCCAAATGCTTTTAGATAGAGTGGTCTCTCTCATCCTAGTAGGAAGAGACTGAGGAACAGAGACACTACAGCTCTAGAGAAGATTGATTCTTCCCAGGTAGCTAGCCAGAAGTCCAGAGCCTCCTATACAAATACCATAGTTTGTAGTGATTGACACATGGATGACCAAGCTTTATCGGTGCTATTAGTATAGGGTACTAGATCATTAGTCTCAAAAGTGTCTTGTGCAGAGAGAGGGATACTTGACTTCTCAAACAAGCCCACCAGTCCTACCACCACTGGTTAGAGGTTGAGGTTGAGATCAGGTCTATATGAGTGACCAGTGAGGCCCTAAAGATAATCAGTGTGGTCCCAAAGATAGCAAACCAAATAGTAGAGGTTATCCTAGAAAGGGGTCATCAGGGCCAATTCTATGCAACTTTACCTGGTCACAGGCTAAGGCATTTGATAATGTTATCACAAGTATGATTATCTTATGTGAGCAGCCAGCATCAACTCTATTTAACCTTAAATATACTTATTCATATATATATTTATCTACTTTGCTTTGCGAGTGGGGATGGGTTTTGAGACTCTATCAGTACCACTTTGTGTCTCGACTCTGATAGGGGATTCTATAGTAGTGTAGATTGAATGTGCAAGTCGTGTATCATAACTATTTAGAGGTATACAATCGAGTGGATCTATTATTGCTTGACATGCTTGATGTTTTAGTGTTATTCTAGGTGTGGACTGGTTAATGCCTTATCATGCAGTTCTAGATTGTTATGCCAAGATTATGACCTTGGCCATGCCTAGTGTATCTCCAGCAGTTGGCAGGGATCTATTGGCCACGCACTAGTTGGTTTTATCTCTTATGTTTTAGCCTAGAGGTTGATTTCTACTGGTTGTTTAGCCTACTTGGCCCATGTCCATGATGTTTCAACTGAGGTCCCTTCCGTTGATTTTTGTTCCAGTGGTTTATGAGTTCCCAAAGTGTTTTCTATTGATTTACCGAGATAGCCACCTGAGCAAGATGTTTATTTTTCTATTGATTTGGAGCCAGACACTAAGCCCATATCTATTCCTCCATATAAGATGGCCCCTTCTGAGATGAAAGAGCTTCGCATTTAGTTACAAGGTCTTCTAGATCAGGGATTTATTTAGCCAAGCATGTCTCCATAGGGTGATTCTATGTGGTTTGTTAAAAAGAGGGATGAGACTCTATGTATGTGCATTGACTATAGATAGCTGAATAAGGTGACAATGAAGAACCATTATCCCTTGATGTGGATTGATGTTTCTTTGACACGTTACAGGGAGTTGCAGTGTTTTCTAAGATTGATTTGAGGTTGGGTTACCCTCAATTAAGAATTAGGGTGGCAGATATTCCTAAGATTGCCTTCCAAATGCGTTATAGCCATTATAAGTTCTTGGTTATGTCATTCAGATTATCTAATGCTCCACCACCTTCATGGATCTGATGATGCGTGTATTCAGACCATATCTGGACTCATTTGTGATAGTTTTTATTGATGATATCCATGTATATTCTTGGAGCCATGAGCAGCATTCCTGGCACTTGAGGGTGGTACTCCAGACACTGACGAATTACTGGTTATACGCTAAGTTTTTTAAATGTGAGTTTTTGGTTATAGTCCGTGGCATTTCTAGGGCACATGGTGTCCAAGGATGGTATTACGGTATATCTGACAAAGATTGAGGCTATCCGTGATCGGGCTAGGCCCATTTCTGCTACTGAAGTTTGGAGTTTCATTGGCTTAGCTAGCTAAAACAAATAGTTTGTCAAGGGGTTTTCTACTATCTTTGCACCATTGGCTCAATTGACTCACCAGGATGTTCCTTTTCTGTGGTTTGAAAAATGTGAGTCGACCTTTGTATGCCTTTTCAAAAAAATATGAACTATACAAAGAAACTACTTTATTTGATAATTTTCAACATAGTTCAACAGAAGCTCATTGATGAAAAAAAACAAGAAAATAACAGTGTAGTTGGAATCATAATAAGAAGAAACTAGACCCATCTAATCTTAAAAGCAAACAGATCAAAACACTGCTACTATCATTCACTTGTCAATATTCAAGGAAAATACCACATAAAGCATGCATTTGAGGATGAAAGGAAAATATACTGCTCTCAAGCTAATCAAGTCTAAAGAAATTAATATATTGTTCTCTAAATAATGGGAAGGAACAAAGGAAAAAAGGCTATTAATACTACTATTTATATAGCTCTAAATGCGCAAAGAATGATGTTATAGACAATTTTATACAAACCAAAGGTAAAGCCAAATTTGCTTTAATCATGAGACTAAATCATAACAAATTTATCATCAGATAAAGGCAAATTGCAATCCCAACACATAGAACCTAAGACCATTTCAAAGCAAATTATGGTAAGAATACCAAAAATAATATACAAGAAAAGTATCCCACAACAAAAACTCAACTAATTTTCCATATATAAGGCCAGATATCAACATAATTAAATCAACACATATAACAGAGTAGGAAAACTAATTCATTCTTGAAACAGAGGATTCACGAGAAAGAGAGTTAATCACCAATTCAAATACACAAGACCAAAGTAGAATGATTTTACATTATTTTATCATTTTAAAACTCATTTTAAGAAGCTTGAAGCAATACAGAGGATAAGCGATATTAAACACCTAAAAGTCATATTTTGAGTATACATGGAAGTCATTATCCAATGTAATGCACTCAATTAATTTAGCCCCTTTACAAATAAGAAAGGGTTAACTTAGCAAAGCCTTACCATGACTTAGAATCAATTATGAATTAATTATCAAAGATTTTCAATAGATAAGGCCTTAATGCAAATCTAAAGCAATAGGAACTGAGCCATTCGATCTAAACAACAAATAAAAAGACAGATGTACTTAAATATAGAGACATCTAAACAAACTTAAAACACATAGAAAAAACTCATACCAAGCATTCTGACATATCTTGAGCAAAAGAAGCAAAAAATCGCACATATGAAATAAAAGTGATCAAGATTTTTGATAAGCTCCAAAGAGGAGAATACAACTCAGCAAAATCATTCAAGGATAATAAAAAAAATAATAAATAATTACCTTTAAAGGAGAAGCAAACTAAAGACGACAAGCTTGATAACGAAATAGCTTATCACTGCAAATTGAGAAGCAAGCAAACGGGAGCTATCTTCAAATTTTCCAGAAAAGTTATGGAATCCGGAGAGCAAAAGTGGTGTATTCCTTTTTGGGGAGAAAAAGTAGAACCCTTCCAGTGAATGAAGGGGATCTATATATAGGGGGAAAATAGGCCAAATTGGGGGGAAATTGGACGAATTCGTGAGGGAAAATTCTCCAATTCAAAGTCAAAACTTTATCCAAATTTCCATAGCTGGAAATCATGCAAAAATTGGACAAATTAATCTAGTTCGTCCGCTTCAAGGCCAGAGGACGGACGAGGCAGGAGATGGAGACACCTGTGTGTACTGGGCGTTGAACGTTTGTGTGGTTTGTGACTGTTGTAGTCGATGGTGCTTCTCGCTGGGTTGTGCTGGTGCTGTTGTATGTTTTACGTGAATGTGATGAAGGGGACGATGTATGAAGGCCACATGAGTCGAGAGGAAAAGTCAAAAAGGGAAAGGAAAGGGGAGTGCATGAAGTTGCTGAAGGATTATATATGTATGTAATGTATTGTATATGTTGCTGATATGAGGAGGATTGGGCCGGGTGTTCGCAATTTGGGGATCATTTTTGGTCCAAAAATGATCCCAAGGAAGATCTGAAAAAAAGGGTTGAAGGGGTGGGAATTGATTTTGGGATTTGGTCATTTTAAAATTATAATCACGGCCAATTTAGGATTTAAAAGGTCGCCCAATTGGATTAGTTGATTAATTCGGCCACAAGATGAATTAATGTAAATTAATTTAAAAAAAAACTTCTTGAAATTATTAAAGTGAAATAATTAACTTAATCATTAACTAATTAATTCTAAAATAATTTTGAATGAAACTAAAACAAATATCAAAAATAAAATCTTTTGAACTGATTTTTGAATGATTATTAAAAGTAATAATTAAATACATAGTTATATATATAAAAGTATATAAAGAAACATATTTATGATAATTACATGAAATTTTAAAAATTAAAAGATTAACACTAAAAATAACTTCAAATAATTATTATTTGAATTTTTCAATGATATAATTATTTCAAATTGTTGAAATTGAAGACGCTCGATAATTAATTATATTGTGGAAGGTATAAATTGGATGTCAACAGTTACCCCTTTCTTTGTATAGGGTCGAGGAAGGAGACTCTTGGACAAAGAAATTTAACAAATACAATTTTAGCCGACCATATCTTCATCTTTTGAAGGGAATTTGGTACGAACTTCAAAAAATCAAAGCAGAATCCCAGTAAAAGTTTACTACACATCTCAGGTACATGGTAATTTAGGTCACTTGTAGTTCAAGATGCTTGATTTAATGCATGATTATGAAAGAATTCAAAAGCTTTCTTGAAGTCGAATTATGGAGAGACTGAAAAGTTTGAGAACAGAATGAAAGGAGGTTGGCATACAATCGAGTTTTCAATACTGAGCTCGCCTACGTATCCCTAACATGGCAATAAGACTGGTTGTAGTTTGACTCGATTGGTTAAAAATAAAAATCTTATTATGCTAAGATAACTTTTGATTGGGAGGAGTAAAAACTAAATTGAACATTAAAAAAAGGCTTGCGACCTCTTAGTCATGAATGTGTTGTACGTCATACCCATATATAAGAACTTACATGGACATAATTTCCAAAGGTCTTGGTACATTATCACTCGAATTGGGAAGATTGTTTCTGGTGAGAGATGAGATCACTCGGATGCGGAACTGAAACTAACATACCCAATGAATAGCTTCTGACTAGAATTGTCACTACCTAAAATGGATCGCAAACAAAAGAAGATGAAATAAAGTGGAAACTATCTTAAACATAATATAACAAAATTCAAAATCTGGAGTCATGAGTACAATAACATCTAAAGTAAAACAAAAATGTAAATATACATGTCTCAAATGAAATACAAGGTTTTCTCCTAATATCTGATACAAGTCTGAAAGGAAAAATAAAGGAAATCCCAAAGATCCATGGCGACACGGAGTTTGAGCTTCACTAGTAAGATCAGGATGGATGTTGTAAAGATCAACTAGAGTGAATCAGCTACCCTATGCATGTCCATATGCTCGATCTGCAGGGATGAAATACAAAAGGGGTGAGTACACCGAAATATACTCAGTAGGTTCAACCAATTGGGTAAGAAAAATCGAAACAAGCATTTAATAACGAAGAACCCTATCCTTGCATCCAAAAGGGTTAGTACACAATAAAATATACACAATAATAAGGAGGTAAGATATCCTCAAGAACTCATGATACCATATAACCATAAATGTGAATATGATGCATAACTCATTAGTCCATATCAAGTGTGTCAAAGTCTTGCCACCTGCCCATGGTCAAGGTAAAATTAGAATTCCACAACCTTGCCACCTACCCATGGTCAAGGAATATTATGATGTCAGGTCCTTGCCACCTGCCCGTAAAAAAAAAACAAGAATCAAGGTATATGAAGTATGACTCTTAGACTTGCCTCCTATCCGGATCAAGGGGTAGTACCAATGTGAAACATAATGTCCTTACCTCCTACTCGAGTTAAAGGATGATACAAGAAACAAACAAAAATCAATAGTGCAACCCAAATATGAATATACACATGTCGAATAAAAATAAAACAGGAATACCAATGCACGAAACCCATAATAATCATAGGTATTCAAGGAATAATATAGAGTGTCACAGCTAATGCCCAAACTGTCATCATGTTTTAGATCACCATAATTATATCAATAGTCAAGAGTATCAATAATATCGGACCTTACTCGTCCCAACTCTCATTTAGTCACATTTTATCTCAAGGCATCATCATTCCATCATAATTCATCTTAGTTCATCAAGAGGATAGAAAGTATATCATAATTCGGCTCAATCGAAACCACTTTTCCATTACTATCCCAATACATCAATTCAATTACAAAATTATCCATCTAAATCTCACAATTATCACATGAACGTGATCAATAACTCAAATTCAGTCCCAAAAGTTCGCCGAACCTACCTCAATACCGAAACCGTACTTGGACAAGCTTTCGATCAACTCAATCTACAAATCGATCCCCCCAAAACAATCAACCACTATCAAAAATAGATACTACTCATCAGCAGAAGCATGTTGATACCCATATTGACATAAATTAGGCTTAGCGACAAAATGGTCAAATTTATGGCTAAAATCTAATGTTCTCTAATCCAAAAAATAACTTTAAAATCAAGTTCTACATGAAAAATGGAGTTCATGGGTGAAAATCTCATTAAAATCAAGCTTAAATTGAATGAGAAATTAGCACTTAAAGTTTGAAAATCAAGGTCTAAAAATCTCCAATTTTGGACATTGAAAATCATGAAATTAAATACAAAATCAGGATAAAACTTATGGAAAGTACGTAGAATAGTGTTCAGAATACTTACCCAACAAAAAACTTCGAAAATATTTCTTCGAAATTGCCTCAAGGAGCTTGGAAGTTTGAAAATGCATTAAAATGGAGTTTTACAAGTTTAAAATTGTCCAGGTAACAAATACTCTCTGCTATCGTGGACATGGAACCGCGAACGCTAGGGTGGAGATAGCCAACCCTTTGCGAATGGAGGGCCGCATCCATGAACGCGAAAGTCAATGGGTTTGACGCTCCATGATCACGTGAAAAGAGGAGCAAACACGGAGGCCTGAGACACCTGCACCAGATATCAGCAATGCCAAGTCTACTTCTCCACTTGAAATGGACCATAAGAACTCTTTTGGAATCAGAATTTGACAAACCAAATATGTATCCATACCTGAAATAGCGATCCGGACTCAACGATATCATCAGAAATCAGTTTCAAGGCCTTCTCATCACATTTACCAATGCAAGTTGATAAACTAGTTTAAAACTCAAAATATCAAAACTTCCCTCGGCAACTCCAAAAGTTATTCCAAGACCATTTCCGGCGTTAGTTTCACCACCCGGAATAAGTGGAACTGTCGAAATTTCATGTGAGCTTCCGAACTTCAAATATTAACCAACATCAAACTTTGGTTTCTAAAATAATTAAAATCACACATTTGGGCTTAAAAACCTCTTTTTAACTTCGTATTCAGTTCTATAACTTCTCATAGTTCAATTTCGATATTTCGGAGCCAATGAAACTGATGGGTAATTGATCTGACACTCAAAACTCAGAATGGCAAAAAAAAACTCACTTTTTCAACAATTTAAGTTTCCAAAAATGCCAAAACTGATATTTTCAACTTTTGAAACTCAGGATTTTCCAACCATACTGATAGTCCAAATTAGGCCCAAAGCAACTTACAAAAGGGTAAGATAGTAATTTTCATAAATAAGGCCAATAATGACCAACCAGATCATTACATCATTCGCCACTAAAAATAATGTCTATCCTCGAACATAAAGGAAAAGGAGGTACTTGAAGCCAAGAAAAAGATGGGGTATCTGGCCTACATGTTAGACCCCCACTCCCAAATAAACTCACCAATAGGATGGTGCATGATTGAAACTTCATAGAAAATATATATTTGGATCTCAATCTATGGACCTACTTTTTCCAATATAGTTTTAGGCTCCTAATATAGTTATAGGCTCCTATTCGAAGGAAAAATCTGGACCCAACTCAACAGAGTCATAAGAAATCACATAGGACTTATCAGGAATGTACCAATGGAGCACAGAAACATATAAAATTGAACAAAAGATAGTCTCGGTGGTAAAGCCAACCCATAGGTTACCTTACCAACTCTCCTCAAAATATAAAATATGCCAATGAATCTAGGATTGAGCTTGCCCCTCTTCCCAAATCACATCACACCCTTTGTGGGTGAAACTTTTAGTCAAACAATGTCACCAACAGAGAACTCAAAAGGCTCATTGCTCCTATCAACATAACTCTCTGGCGACTCTAGGCTGTCAAAAGTATTCTTTGAATCAGTTAGACCCAGTCCATGGCATCATGAAGCAAATGAACACCCAATACCTCGGCTGAACCTAAATCAAACAATCCGATCGCTGATTTGTACCTTCGGCCATACAAGGCCTGAAATGGTGCCATCTGGATGCTGGAATGGTAATTATTGTTATATGAAAACTCTGCTAAAGGTATGTGTCGATCCCATCGGGCCCCAAAATCAATAACACATTCCCTAAGCATTTCCTCTAACACTAAATAGTGTGCTCTGACTGACCATTAGTCTGAGGGTGAAAAGCTGAATTCAAATCCACTCTAGTAACCAAACGACGCTGTAGATCCCACCAAAAGTGAGAAGAAAACACAGAACCTTTGTTTGATACTATAGACACTGGCACACCATACAATCTAATAGTGTCCCAGATATATAACCTAGCCAACTACTCTGCACTATAACTACTCTTCACCGGTAAGAAGTATGTCGACTTGGTCAATCAGTCAACAACCACCCACATTGAGTCAAACTTGCTCAACGCCTTGGGAAATCCTATAACAAATCCATAGTCACTCTCTCCCACCACTCGGGAATGGGCATTCTTTGCATCGACCTATTGGGCTTTTGATAGTCATACTTCACATGTTGATAATTCAAACACTTGGCCACGATCTTAGCTATTCCTCTCCTCGGGCCAAACCATCAATAATGTTATTTTAGAGCACGATACATCTTAGCCACACCCCGGTGGATGGCATATCTAGCACAATAGACCTCTTCTAATATCAATCTCACTCAATCCCCAACTATAGGCACACAAACTCTACCATTAACTCTCAAAACACCATCAGAATCAACAATAGCCACCTTGGCTTCACCTCTCAACACTTTGTCACAAATCATGCATAATCTAGTATCCTCAAACTGATAGGCACATATCTGATCAAGCAAAGAAGATCTAGCCTCAACAAAAGCAAAAATACTTTGACAAGAAGAAATATCCAAATGAACCATCTGTCTAGCAAGCGACGAAATCTCCAAGGCTAAGGGCCTCTTTTTAAACTTCAAGAATCCAAACTCCCCATACTAGTAACCTTACGGCTCAAAGCATCCAACACAACATTGGCCTTCCCAAGGTGATATAGAATAGAGATATCATAGTCTTTAAGCAACTCCAACAACCTGCGTTGTCTCATGTTCAGATTAGGTTGAGAAAAGATGTATCTGAGACTCCGGTGATCGGTAAAGATTTCATAATGCACCCCATAAAAATAATGTCACCAAAACTTCAACACGACCACAACCGCAACCAACTCCAAGTTATGGGTAGGGTAGTTTCTCTCATGTACCTTCAGCTATCTAGAAGCATAAGCTATCACCTTCCCTTCCGCATCAATACACCAACCAAACCTACGCCAAAAGCATCACAATATACCACAAATGGAATTCCCTTCTCGGGTAAAGCAAGAATAGGTGTTGAAGTAGCAAATCCTTGAGTTTTTGGAACCTTGACTCACAATCATCCAACCAATGAAATGCCATAGCCTTCTGAGTCCATCTAGTAAATGGGGTTGCCATAGATGAGAAACCCTAAACAAAACACCGATAATACCCTCGCTAAACCACAAAAACTTTGAATCCCAGCCACAGAAGTAAGTCTTTCCCACTCATGAAGAACTGCTACCTTGTGCAGATCGACCATAATACCCTCTTTTGACATAATATGGCAAGAAATGCAAGAGACTCTAGACAAAACTCTCACTTTGAGAACTTTGCATACAACTTCTCTTATCTCAATATCTGAAGTATGGTCTTCAAGTGCTGAACATCATCTGCCTCACTCTTAGAACAATCACAAAGTTGTCTAAATAGGGGTTGAACACTCAGTTTATCAACTCTATAATGGTAGTTGGGCATTAGTCAACCCGAATGACATAATCACAAACTCATAATGCCCATAACGGATCTTGAAATCTGTGTCGGGAATGTCAAATTCCTGAACTCTCAATTAATGATATCCGGACCTCAAGTCAATCTTGGAGAATACCGAGGAACCTTTCAACAAGTCAAAAAGATCATCAATGCAAGGCAAATGATATTTGTTCTTGATGGTCACCTTGTTAAGCTGCAGATAGTTAATACACATATGCATAGTACCATCCTTGTGACACCCCTGTAACTCTATGCTCTTATATATCCATGTTCCAAGCTTCATTTGTCTAAGTGGGTAGTGTATTAGGGTCATGGGATACTTCTAGTACTTAGACGAGTTCAAGACTTCCCTAAGAGTTGAACTTTGGGTGTTGGTTCATGCTAGGGTCAATTTTAAATGAGCATAACTTTTAGCACACTTGGAACTGGGTAGCCAATGACATGTCAAATGAAAACACTTTGAGTTAGCTTTCCAACGCACTTGGTTTCACCTCCTTTTAAGTTCAGATAAAGGAGTTATGACTGTTTTCATGAGACCCTTCCATGCAGTGATGTCACACGGGCTCCTTGATGGGCAGTGAGGTGTTTTGACGGGCTGTTTGGACAGCCTTAAACTCAAAAAGTCCTTTTTTCCCTAAGGCATGTGACACGGCCAGTGGCATAGGTCGTGTGTCTTGCCACTGACTGTATGGCTGGTCGTGGAGTGGAGACAAGTGAAGAAGAGTGAGCAAGAGAGGAGTTATGGCTAAGTGTGGTGCCACATGCACCTTTGACGGGCCATGGCAGGTCAGACGGCTCGTGAGCATTAGACATGGGGTGGCCTGCAACAATATTTCTCTATATGTAGTTGGAAAAACCACTACACAGACTGTGTAACATCACACAGCCTGTGAAAGTGGCTCATCAAATTGAAGTCGACGCTAACTTTTTATCAAGGGTTCTAATTGCAATTTTGAGGCTAAGTCTTGTCTCACGGGCACTCCACATGACTCGTGGAGTGCCACACGACCAGTCAAGCCTTCAGTGAGGCAACACTTTGCTAATTTTTCCATCTGTTCACTAATGGCATTGTCGTAAATTCTAATTACTCTAATGACCTTTTTAGACTTCCAATGCTATCTTAACCTCCCCAAAAGACCTAAATCCTATTCCAAAGGATCAATCTCATTAATCTCATCTCAAATACACTCTCAAATTCTCTCAAGAGCCTCCACCAAGAACCCAATACAAATTCAAGGAAACTCAAGAACAAGTGTTCGATTCCAAGACCCACTTTCAAGCTTCCATTCTTTCCCAACTCAATTCCAAGGAATTCAAGATCTAAGGTATGTGGGATTCAACCAATGGGTCCTTTCATCCTTAGTGCCTAACTCTCTATTTATCTAAATTGCATGATTCTAAGTTGATTTACTTATAGGTATTACATATTATGAATTTGACTATAAAACAATATTGGGGTTTCATAAACTTATGACTATCTAAGCACGTTTTGAGCTATGAATCAAAGGTCCATTATGTTATTTGATGAGGGTTTTCAATATATCTTACTTGAGGGTATTACCTAGTATTGGTGGGTGATTTAACATTGACTTTTCTTGCATGCTTTCACTCTTGTTCTGTATGATCTTACACTAGCATTACACACCCGCCAAGTGTTTGATAAAATGTGTGGTTTTGGATTCTTGAGCTATGAATGATCCAATGCATGACCTATTGTATGAATGACTCTATGATGATAAAAGGAAGGTGTAAATGTGTTGTTTTATTGAAAATGTATCTATTGGGATGAAAATTGACCAATCGCCTAGTTCGGGAGGTGGTAGGCCCGTGCTGCCATGCTGAAGTGTATATACCTCAATTGCATGGTTGGGGAGGTGGTAGGCCCATGTTACCATGTTGAGGGGTATATACCTCAATTGCCTAGCTTGAGGGGTAGTAGGCATGTCTACCACATTGGAGGGTATATACCTCAATTGCCTCACCAAGGAGGTAGTAGGCCTCAGTTATCTTATGATGGTACCTTCTTCACATGTAATATATTCTATATAAGCATGTTTTACTTCAAGTATCATTCACTCATGTTATATTGTTGTTATGCTATCTTTCGGTTATGATTATGCATTTTGCCTATGTTGCTTATCTCTTGTTGCATTGCATCCTACATACTAGTACATTCAAACGTACTAATGCATATTCTATGCCTACATGATGTTACCATGTAGGAATCAGAGCCCCACTTAAGCATCCTCCTCCACGTGGCTAGTACGATTCCTTTTAAAGCTAGTTGGTGAGTCCTCCATTCCAAGGACAATGTTTTGATCTTATGCTATGTATTAAGACTCTTTCTTTCCTTTATTGTATATTTAATATGAGGATGAGCCTGGTTGCTTGTCTTGGCCCCCGCTAAGTTCTATGTTTAGAGGTGTTGTTGGATAAGTCATGTAATTATGATATGAACCTTGATTCTCTTGTTCTTGATGTTTATGTTATGATAGGACTCCCCTTAGCCTCTTTGCTCTTATTTTTAATCTTTTGATGTTGTTTAATTGCTTCCACAACCAAGGATGTGTAATGATATGTAAGAGACTTGTTTGGGGTCCCTTTGGGTTCCCTATTCGCCGTGCTACGTCTGGGCCCTAGGCTTGGGTCGTGACAATCCTTCTTCTTCACAAATAATATAGGAGTATCCCAGGAAGATAGACTCAGACGAATAAATTCCTTCTTCAACAAATCCTCCAATTGTTCCTTCAACTCCTTCAATTTAGTCGAGGCCATCCGATAAGGGGCAATCGACATAGTCTTAGTGCTCGGCTCCATCTCAATAGCAAAGTCAATATCATGATCGAGAGAAACACTAGGCAAATCAGTCAGAAATACTTCCATAAAATCTCGAACAACACTGGTAGTGTCCAATGATGGGGACTCCTGAGAAACAACTCGAACGTGAGCTAGATATGTCAAACACTCCTTCCCCATCAGTCGAGAAGCATGCATATAATAGATAACACCTTTAAGATAAGAACTAGATGCTCCAGTACACATCAACTGAGGTAAGTCGGGGCAAGATAAGGTCACAGTCTTCTCATGACAGTCAAGTATAGCATGATAAGGTCATAACCAATCTATATCCAATATCACATCAAAGTCTATAGTATCCAATAATATCAGATCAACAACACTATCTTTCACCATAAAAGTCACAACACAACACCGGTATACCCAATTCACCACTAAAGATTTACCTGCTAGGGTGGATATACATATAGGATCAGTAAGCGACTCACACATAATGTCAATATCAGAAGCAAAATAGGCTGACACATAGGAATATTTTCATTATCTGAAATCCGAGTGTGATGGCACTCTCCTAACCCACTAAGGCAAGTCATTCCAAAATCCATACAACTTAACAATAGAGATTAAAAGTGGAAGATGCTAGTCTAAATATATAGATAAGCAACAGAAGATAATAGTCTAAATATATAGATAAACGGAAGAAAATAAACTACAACAGTCATATGTACAAGCCTCTATGTATAGAATATTCAAATGAAATATAAGGCATAATTTCTAGTCCTCAAATAAAACCAAAACATAAAAATTAAATCCTCAACTCCCACTAAAGACATAAGAAGCTACCATACAAAAAATCTGGAAGTTTGATCTAACAAGAAGAAAATCTAGCAAAATGGACCGAACTCACAACCTACAAAAATGTAGCAAGGGGTGAGCACCAAACAACAAGGTACTCAGTAAATGGAACTTACCTAAAGTAAAGCAATGAAGAACACAAGTAACGCTTTAAAACCCAACCACAATCCACTGAACTACAACCTTACACTCAGAAAAGTCCTAGCACAATATACATATATATATATGTACAGATCAAAACAAAATAGATATATCCAGCACCTGACATAGCATCATAATATACAAGTATATAAGTAGATCCAACTCTTACTCAAGGTTAGAAATATAATAAGTACACAATCTCATAAATAATATACAATTATATCAAACAAATATGATATGAGATGGAATGGATGCCATGAAATGTATACAATGCGATGCAATGTCAAGTAATTATGATGCATATCTGTCCTAGAATATATATCCATTAATCAGACAACTACCTCAGACAGAACCCATAGGGGCCACACATAGGCCATGTATTTGTGATTATGGCTAGAAATGTCCTCGGCTCATGTCACCTGTCCGAAAATAACCTCAAACCGCCAACATATTACCTCGGCTCGACCGGTAAAGACTTATCCACGAATCCACTTATTTTCCTACTCACATCACGGTCATAGTCATCATAAGTTTGAATGCACAAATAATAATAGATACAAGGTGCATGATCACAATTATATCATAATACCAACATCAAAATGATCTCATTATGTCAATGCCATCAATATCTCAATATTATCAGTGTCACAATATCATCAATGTCTCAATATCATTAGTGTCTCAATATCATCAATGTCTCAATATATCATACATCATCACAAAACTAGTCAGAACTATTTCTATTTGGCTTCTCATCTCAAATGAATCATCAACTCATAAATATCATCACAACACAAGTAATTAGTACAAGAAGTAATGATCAAGCCTACAATGATACATTTCTACCCCAAATACTCAATTTTACATACATAGGAGAATACAAGGTTCATTCATACTTAACAAAAGGTTAGAAGTCCACTTACCTCAAATAAAGTTTCAAATCAAGTCGAAATCTCCAATTTCCCCCTTCTACGGTACTCCAAATCATCACAATATGTTCAAATATGATATCACAATCATATAACAAATCTAATAACAATAAAATCAATTAATTTGGAGAGAAAGGGTAAAATAATCAAAAATGTCATGCCGAAAAATGAAGCCAGAAACTAAAAATTTATGTATGAAAATGTTTTATGCGTAACAAGTAATTCAATAATGAAAATGATTTCCAAAAAGGAGATTAAATGAGGGAGAAATCAATGATTTAAGTTTAGAAAACTCTATTTAGAATATCCCCAAATTCCATCATCAAATCCCCAAATTTAGAAGTTAAAACATTAATCAATGAATGTAGTTGAAATAGCTTAGAAAATAGTTACCCAATTAATTTTCCTTCAAAACCTTGAAAACTCTCTCTTAGAATGCAACTTCAAATGTCAAAAATGATAGAAAGGGTTTAAATCACATCTTTAAAGAAAGACACTATTCAGGCACCAATAGTGCTCCGCGAACATGGAAACCAAAGAGGGGTTAACCCTCCGTTAACATGCATTCATCCTAAGAATGTGGAGGTCTTGTTGTTGGGTCTCCGCGAACGCGGTCCATGAGGCACGACTGCGGAGCACTAGTGCCAGATGCATCAAAAATAGCAATGCACCAACAGCACAGCTAAAACAAAAATAAGAACTGGACCCTCAGATATTCATTCAGATTGTCACGGGCTTACCAAGGTCCCAAAGACAACATGATTAAATTTGGGTGATAGTTGATATGATGACCAAATCTGTGCATTTTTTGGAAGTAAAGACGACTGACATCGCAGAGGATTATGTCCAGTTATACATAAGAGAGATTGTCAGATTTCATGGAGTTCCCTTTTCTATCATCTTAGATAGAGAGGCTCAATTAACTGCTCAATTTTGGAGATCCTTTCAGAAAGACTTGGGTTCGAAGGTGAACCTTAGCACTGGCTTCCACCTACAGATTGATGGACAGTCAGAGCGCACTATTCAAACTTTAGAGGATATGTTGAGAGCCTATGTCATTGGATTCAAAGGTAACTTGGATGACCATTTCCTTCTGATTGAGTTCTCCTATAACACCAGTTTTCATTCGAGTATCCCGATGGCTCCATATGAAGTTCTTTATAGGAGGAGGTGTAGATCATCGATTGGTTGGTTCGAGGTTGCTAACTTGGTTTACCATGCTATGAATAAGGATAACATCATATGAGAGAGGTTGAAGACTACATAGAGTCGATAGAAATCCTACACTGATAGTTTGAGGTCGATGATTGGGTGTGGTTGAATATGTCACCTATAAAGGGTGTGATATGATTTGGGAATAAAGGGAAGTTGAGTCTGAGGTACATTGGTCCTTATCACATTTTGAAGAGAGTGGGCAATGTAGCTTATGAATTGGAGCTACCACAATAGTTAATGGTCATCCATCTAGTCTTTCATAATTCTATGCTGAAGAAGTGTTTGGGGGAACCACAGCTGGTTATTCTTGTTGAAAGCATTGGAGTGAGGGAAAACTTGAGCTATAAAGACATTCCCATTCAAATCCTTAATTGTCAGGGTCGCAAGTTAAGAACCAAAGAGATTGCATATGTCAAGGTGTTGTGAAGAAATCAATTTATAGAGGAAGCTACTTGGAAAGCTGAGGAGGATATGAAGGTTAGGTACCCGCATTGGTTCCTACCTTCCAATGACGAGCGAGTTGATGGTAATGATTCATTCCTATTATTTGAGTCCTCTTCTATTATGAGTTTGAAATAGCGGTAGAGTTGTAGAGTCAGATTGATGATGTTTTTTGATTTGTTGACTACTTGTTTGCTTAATTGCTTTGCTTCTAGATTGAATGAGTGATGTGCGAATTACCTGATTGTTAAGGTCCATGAGTGTTATTCATGCCTTGAGTCCAACTATATTCACACTTCACTCGAGGGCGAATAAACCAGAGGGAAGATAATGTTACACCTAGTATAATTATCAAAATACCTATAAATGAGGAAACGCATGCATAATGCATCTTCCCAAATCTTTTTGGCAAATCCCAGGCTAGAAACTTGACCAGCATAAAAAATTGTGTGGAAAAATAGTCTTGGATTAATTTTAGAGCAGCTATATCAAAAGATAATTTTTCGGAGAGAAAAACACAATTGTAGAGAAGTCCGTGATGTGAACCTGTCTCGAACTTTTAATTTGTAAATGTCCGTAACAAGTCTGTGTCACGACCTTTCACTTAGTGGTGATTTTAACATTTTCTACTAGATTAGAAAGTTGATCGGAAAATTTTTTGGATGAAAATTGTACTAGGAGTGTTACCGTAGTGCAAAATTTTTAGATTTTTGAGGGGCATTCTAGACTTTTTTTCACCTTTCTTAGACTTAACCCATGATTAATATAGGTCATTTTTTGGCCAAAAAAGATTTTCAAAACCTATTCCTAAGCTTTCCATTCTATTCTAACAAAATTTAGGGCTAAGGAGAGGGGGAGGATACCTAACGATTGGAGCGATTGGAGCACAAATTTACAAGCTGGTCATCAAACTTCATCCCAGTTATATAAGGCTACCTAACGAATTGGATAAAGTTCATCCACGCACCCTTCCATCCCTCTGATCGAACTAGAGTCTAGAAATTGAGTAGAGAATTCCCATAATCTTAATCTTTGAGTTACTCTTATTACTTATTGAGTTTTCAAGTATAATTATGAACAAATTGATGAGTTTCATCCCGATTATATGAAATTGGATTATTAACTTACTTTTGACACTTGGACCCTAAATTGCATCACTCCATGTAATCCTTGTTGCATTGATTGAATTGAGTTCATGATTATGAATGTCCAAATTGAGTATTTGAGTACGACTGAGCATGAGTAGCGTATTACTTGTCTACATATATGTAATGGATCTCTTGCCTGTTTATGCTAAAAGCATGAGTGATTGAATCCTAAATGACCATTTGAGTTAGAAGCTTAAATGATTTGATGAATTCTCACAACATGAATGATTGACAGTCTTAGTTGTTGATTGTTGAGTGATTGGATTGAGCCTGATTGGAGTAAGACTATGAGTTGACCTTGTTGAGTTGAGTTAAGAAAACATAAGAAGATGAAATTGAGTTGGTTGAACTGAGCATATTTTAATCTTGGGAGGAGTATTCAGCATAGATATGGGGGCGAGTAAATAACTAATCACCCTATAAACTACGTTGCCAGTGTAGCAGAGTCGTGCAGTTAACTTTAGGGAGTCATGTCCAAAAACGATGGACATTTACTTTAGATCCAAGAGAGAGTTGATCATTCTTTACCTTGGCAAGTTTTGGACGAGCATGGTAATGACGTTGCCTTCGTTGTGCATCACTAAAGTAAAGGTGGTGGGATTTGATGTTGGCTAAGAGAAATTCTTAAGCAATACCTGATTGAGCATATCATGTTTAAACTGAGTTGCATAAAAATTGTCCTTACTTTCAAAGCATGATTTTAAACCTTAAATTTGCATTTTCACTAAGTTGATGATTTGAGTTTGAGCTTTATTTGTTTACTTTGGCCATCTTTACATATTAGTATTTTCCATGTACCAAAGTCCGTTTGAGCCTATATTGTTAATTATGCAAATACAGGTGATAGAGGACTTTAGCAGGCACATTGTTGAGGTCCAGTTTCTCGCTTTCGGAGTTGGTGAGCCCTCCTTGCTATTCGGAGGAGTCTTTCTTTCCTATATTTTGAGTAATAGAATTATTTCATTTGAGGTATCCGGGACTTTTTGTCACGACCCGAAAATCGCGTGATGGCACTTGTCTTATTCCACCAAGACTAGTCAGCCTACAATCCAACTATAACATCAAAAATGCAAAATTATAACAAAAATGATAGTTCAATTATGGATAACGAGTCAACTAGATTAAAAACCCCTAAAATCTGGTTGTCACGTGCATAAGCTTCTAATTTATTATAATAGATTCGAAAGAAATCACAAGTGTTAAATGATATTGTCTCTAGAATAGAACAAAATCATAAGTAGGAGTATGAAGTCAGCTGGGATGGCAAACAGCTACCTCTCACAATCTCCACAAGAAGCCTCGGGCAAGGAAGAGTGGAGAGTATCACGACAATTCAAGCTCGCAACCTACAAAACTGCTGTACCAAGGGGGTGAATACCAAACACACGGTACTCAGCAAGTGAACTAATAAACACAAAATTAAGTAATATAGAATACTGTTACCCCCAACACTCCAACCAAACCCCCACAACTACAACCTAGGTCATAACCTTCACAATTACACCAGCCGAAAATTCTATGATCAAAGCATATGATAGTATAATCCTCATTTATTCCACTTTCAAGTCATAGGGGAAAATTCTATAATTTATCAAGTTCTTGCTAATTCATCAAGTGTCATCAAATCAATACCAAAACTAATCATGTAAATACATAAATAAGTCAATGATATAATATATAATCAATCTCAATAGCACTCCATATAATCATAACAAGCCAGAGAATTATGGGATGAAGATGAATATCGTGAGATGTAATGCAATGTAATGCAATGTCACGTAGAATGATGCATGTTTGTCCTAGTGATACACACTCGCTGTAACATAGTCCGGGACCCATGGGGGACTGCTAGTCCATGCATCTATCACGGCGCGAGACCCGACCAATCGAATCATAGTAACCGTCACGGCGTGCGACCGACCCAGCGAATCATAGTAACTATTACGACGTGTGACTGACCCAATGAATCATAGTAACTGTCACGGCATATGACCTGACCCAGCGAATCATAACAACTGTCATGGCATGTGACCCGACACAGCGAATCATAGTAACCTCTATAATTCTCATTCTTTTTCACTAGCCGGAACCATTTTCCATCGGCTTTACATTTCTTTTCTTGAAACATCCATCAATCACATAGTAAATGCACAATAATCATGTTCATGGAAATAAATTATGCAAGATGTCCATACAAATTCATATATCTCAAAATCAAGAATGGGTAGCTCAATAACATAAATGTTGAAATATCCTCAATCTCAATACCATCACAACCTTAATAATATTCACATCTAAAAATAAGCATCACTTTAATATCAGTAACAAATAATCACTACTTCACAAATAATAAACCTCCATCATTAGTCCACAAGTCGACTATCACCATAGGATAACTACCCAATTTAAAATATTTTAATCAAAGCGTACATAAATCATTCTCAACACCTCACACAATAAGTACAAAATTCTATATACTTAGCAAAGGTTAAGAAATCCACTTGCCTCGTATAAAGTTTCGAATCACGTCAATTTCAAAGTTTTTCCCCTTTTTATGACACTCCAGTTCACCAAAATCTATTCAAATATAGCATCATAATTATATAACGAATCTAACGACACTAAAATCAATTAATTCGGTGAAAAGGATAAAATGATTTAAAAATTTCGTCGCCAGAAAATATCATTGGAATCTGAAAATTTATACATGAAAATGTTCCCCAAGTGATAAGGAATTCAACTGCGAAAATCATTTCAAAAAATGGAAGAGATCGCATGTTAAAGTTTTCGAAATACATTAAAAACGCAGCAGCAAGATCTGCAGATTTTACCTCAAACAAAGCAACTCAATTTCTGAAGTTCCCAATGTGTTCTCCTCGGAGGAATATATAATTTAGCCTTTTGAATCGCTCAAATCCGATCAAAATTGAGAGAGAAATCGTTGGTTAAAGTGTGGAGAAAGTTTGCGATCTTCTCTTCTCTTCCTTGGAGAAAATCCCCAATTTTCGCAAATCTTTTAATGTGAAAGAATTTGGAAGGACATTGATTGAAAGGATTATCCTTGATTCTTGAAATCTTGACTTAAACTCTTTAGAGTTCTTGATGAAGAATCATAATTCTTGAAGAAGAAGAGTCAAGAAATCTTTTCTTGGGATTCTTGAATTTTTTTCTTGAAAACCTAGGTTATGATTTAAAATCCTACTAGAGCTTCATAAATAGATAAAGAAATTTGGGTTGGATAGATTGAAATTCATGAAGAATAACTTACCTTGAGGATGAATCTTGAAAAATAATCCTAACTTCATGGCTTTCTTGATCATTCTTGAACGTTTATACTCAGGAGAGAAGAAAGAGGGTTTTGATCATGAAAACTGATATGTTATATGCTTTGAAGACCATAAATAGACTTCTAAAGGTGTTAGGATAAAAATACCCTCAAATTATAAAGAAAAAACGTCATTAACTCATCCAGTGAGGGTCCGCGACGCGCTCCGGGCGCGGACTTTTGGACAACTCTGCACCTCTTCACTAAAATGGTCATAACTTTCTACTCCAAATCCGATCAACGCGAAATAAGATGCGTTGGAAAGATAATTCGAATATCTTTGATTTGATATTTTATGGATCATCTAACTCAATATACTTTAGGAGATATAGTCATTTGAAGTTGACCCTTCTATCGATTTATACGAAAACTTAGTTGCTAGAAATTCTTTGAACTTGACTTGATATGAAAGATCCTTTATGACTCTAAATCATACCTAATATACTTTAAATACTTAGGCATTAATCCTAGCAGGTATATAAAACTTACAAGTCATTGGTGCACCTAACGTTTATAAAATCATACATTAGAACTACGACCTCATATCATCTCCAATTCTATTCTCACTTTAACATCTTGCTAAATTAAGAATCATCAATTAAAATCCTATATCATATGAAGGATGACTCGGTCTTAGTTTTAAAAAAAATTGGGGTATTACATTATCTCACCCTTGGGATCATTCGTTCTCAAATGATAAGTAAAGGTGGATATCAAGGCACGAATAGAGTCAGAATTCATCTTGACTTTCCCATCAGTCAATCAAACTTTCGACTCCTCATCACTATCAACAATCCCTATTTAGACTCAAGAATAGACAACCCA
>JAABOM020116576.1:0-23233 GCA_011800125.2 Solanum clarkiae | reverse complement strand
AAATCTTTTTACATATATACTTATAGAAGAAAATTCTGGAAGGCACCAATTATGCGTAATACAGTACGTAAACTATTAAAATTACAAAAAATAATAAAGAAAAGTAAATGGAGTTGAAATGGGGCATATTATTTAATTAGAATATTTTATGGGCAATCCTACAAGGCTTCCTTCGCATTATTTATTTTACAAAATGATCTTGGATGTCCGAAGTTAGAACAAGTTAGCAAGACACCATCCTCACCCACTAAAACGTTTTAAAATTAGTATTTTAGTGGCCCTCCAATACTTGATGGATTGTCTTAAAAAGGGGAGATTTTACGTGTGGTATATCTTCTAGCTTTTGTTTTTCTTTTATTGCTTATTCCTAGTCATTTCCCTGCCTCTCTTCTTCCAAGAACAAGAGAAAAATTTAGGCGGAGGAAGCAAGAGGTGGCCGGGGAGATGGGTAAGTACATGGAAATGTTGGATGCGGGTGCCAAAATTGCCAATAGGATTCGAGCGCATTATCCCCAAACCTCTGGCTTATACTATCATCCCCCTACGTCTAAAGATAGAACCATATCAAATAATGCAACATCTTCGGTAGAGTCTTTTTCTATCAAAGTTGATCATGATGAAATGGACACAGAAGAAGTCATTCTTTTCATTGTAATTGGATGAAAAGTGTGGAATCAACTTTTTCCTTGTGTTTTCTATGGAAAAACTATAAAATTCTTCTGTATTTATATGATTGGGAGTATCTTGAACAATATTTTAATCAAATTTGATATAATATTTTACCCATCTTTTTGCCCGACTTTTGTTTAAATTTTATATACTCATATAAATGTTCAAAATGTACAAATACATGAGAACAAATCATTTCACATTTTAATTGTCCTGGATTAAAATTAACTTACTTGATTTATTCGAATTCGAATCATATTAGTCATAAATATGTAATTTTTATTGCCTCCAAATACATACACCAAGTATAGGAGAACATACAAGTAATAAAGTGATCAAGTCGAGTGACGAATCCACATTAACTAGTAATTTATTATTAACTAGTTAAACCATTGGTCATGACCAAAGCTAGGCTATTGGCATGACACAATGATTAGAACCTCGAGGGACTCCTACTAAGCCATCATTTTATAACATTCAAGAGAATTGATAAGATATATAAAGTATTAACAATTCAATAGAATAGATGCACAAATGATCTCAAAATAGAGTTCATCAGAAAAGGAACAACCAAGTCAAAGAGAGACGACATAGACTCTTACACATAGTGTCCAATAATGCCTCTACCTACTCTAGGACGTGCAGAGACTAAGATTTTTTCCTAGCTCACCATCAAAAAAAGTAAAGGAGAAGCTTAAAATTAGCAATTAGAACCATCAAATAATTTAATTATTAGGTGGCCACAAACCATGAGGACTTACCAAACAAGCAAATCTTCAAACTCCAAACTAGCCGGTAGAGTGTAGAGTAGGGTGAACACCCTCCCCTGCATTTTTAAACAATGTATGGAATTGTATGTGTTAGTATATTTGAATGTACTAAGTATATGAGCATATGCAATAATGTATAAGTCATAGTATGCAATAGACCTATAAAGACGTCATAATGGAAAGTGAATTTAAAATTTATCTAAAATAAATAATATGATGAATGTATCACGATACCATACTAGTGGTTATAGAGTGTCACGATCTAAGTTAGGCTTTAGGTGTTAAACCACGATTAGAATTCCCATGAAAATCCCTACCAAACCATATTAGCATATCAATTATACCTAACATAAGTAAATCATCAATAGAAAGCAAAGTGAAAGGTGAATCCCAAAATAAAGCTTAGGTATGACTAAAGAAAATTATACATATATTTGTCTAGATATGCCTTTACTATACTAACATTGATGGGAGCACAAAACAAGCCACTAGCTCTAGAACGATCAGGTTGACCATTTTTGGCATTATCTATAAAAAAATACTAGTTTACCCTTTTGTATATTTTTTGTGCCTATTTATAATTATTTGAATAGTTAGAAGTGGAATCCTGAGTTTTAAAAGTTAAAAATATGAATTTTGGCATTTTTCAAGACTTAAGTCATTGAAAAAGTGAGTTTTTGTACTAATATGAGATTTTTGGAGATTAGGCTGGGGATCCGTCAATTACATTAGCTTTGAAATATTGAAAGTGAACAATGAGAACTTACAGAACTGAATTTGGAGCTAAAATGAGGTTTTCAGACCCAAAAATATGATTTTAATCGTTTCCAGAACAAAAATTTGACTTTGGTCAACATTCATAGATTGGAAGCTCAGATCGGACAGTTTCACTAGTTCCTGTCATGACCCAAGCCTAGGGCCTAGACGTGACATGGTGAATGGGGAACCCGAAGGAACCCCAAACAAGCCTCTTAACGTATCAATCACACATCGTTGGTCGTGGAAGCAAATAAACATCAACAAGTGATATAATTAAAAGGGAAATGGGACTAAAGAAAGTCTTTTATAATTGCAAAAGCATACAAGAGTCAAGCTCACAGAATAAATACATCATATTATCCAATAACACCACTAACCTGGAATGGAGCAGGGGCCAAGACACCTTCGGGGCTCACCCTCATAATATAAGTAGTCAACATAAGAAACAGTCTGAACGTAACATGAAATAAATAGATATCGTCCTCGGAATTGAGGACTCACCAAAGCTTTCTCCGAGAATCGAACTAGCCATGTGAAGGAGGATGAATATAAGGAGCTCCGGTTCCTACATGGTGATGTCATGTAGACATAGAGTATACATTAGTACGTTTGAATGTACTAAGTATGCGGGATGCAATACAACAAATACATAGGCCAGTATGTCCAAAATGCATAGTCATAAGCAATGGATATATATAAAATCTCAATATGGCATGCATGATCAATGATTGTAATAAAACATGCTTGTAAAACATTCACCTTGTATAGCACATAATACATGCGTGGAAAGAGACCCTAACCGACCTAGAGCAAGGGAGCTACTACTTGGAATCTAAGGCAGGTCACCCCCTTGGCAAAGTGATCGAGGCATATCACCCTCTTGGCAAGGTGCCCGAGGCATGTAACCCCCTCAATAATGTGTGCTCTACTTGCCATGGTAGCCATACAATGAATAATACTAGGCATGTCAACCCCTCGTCACGGTGATCGACGCATATCACCCCCTTGACATGGTATAGTATAACTAGATGGATCCACTAGAAATCCATAAGAGAGATCATGTATAATCATATGGCGACACAAAGTTTAGAGACTAAAGACTTTATATATGGACCCTTTTTGTCGAGACCCCATTTTAAGTCTCAGTCGGTTAGTCAAATCCCACGGAATAATTGAAATAATCATACTTTGATCATAACATGAATAACTTGTAAGAGACATGATAACATTATTTGAGTAGCTCATAAACATGCTTGACCTCAAATAGTGAGCCTAACTTGAACATGAGAATAGATAATAATTATACTTGTTCCCTTGCTTTAACATGAATGACTCACAAGAGGTGAAAATCATGAAATAGGGTTTAACTTAATACTTGCAACATCATAGGCACTTTTCATGAATTCAATACTTGCTTGAAGCCCTTAATCATCATAAAGTCACTTGACTTTTAAATCATGTAATAGATCATCAATAACTTGAGAATTCTTTTCATGTTATTTTATCAAACACATGGTGGGTTCGTGATGCTTGTTCAAAATCACGCAATTCAACAGTGAAATAATATGAGGAAACTCAATGTAAATCAACCCACCAACATGATAGTTAAACCCTCATGTAGAGAGCCTTGAAATTCATCTCCAAAAGCTCATATTAGTTCATAGTTTCATAGCTAAAAACATGCATAGTCTCAATAGGCAAAAGCAATTCATGGAACATGCTTGAAATAGACATTCATGTATAATAAATCAATGCTTGTCAAAACCCCAACATGATTTATGCTCATACTTCATAATAAAAGACACTCATAGGTAATAAAACTTGGAAACATGAAATTTTCATGAAAAGGGTAGGTTGGGCTCCATGGGTGAAAGGACCCGTAGATGAAGACCCACATATCTTAAGCTTTGAATTCCTTGAGGTGAACTTGATGTAGAGTTAGAGCTTAAAATGAGTCCTTAAGGGCCAAAATTGAGCTTGAAAATCCTTAGATTTTGATGAGAGAATTGGTAGAGTGTAAGAGATGTTTGAGAGAGGGTTTTATGAGTTATAGAGTTGAAAAATGGCTAAGTATAGGAGCTTTCATGCTTATGAAGGCATGGGGTTATGACCCCAATACCCTTGGGTGAAACAGGAAAAGTAAGGAAAAAATTAACACTGGTCCACGCCCCTAGCGCATCGTGGACTAGACGCGTAATTAAAATAACATAGTGGCATGCCCCAGGTGCATTGTACCATGGGTGTGGACAATCACTAGAAATCATAAAATTAGCAAAAATTATTTTTCACTATGGGTCTTCTAAAATTCGGGTTATACCCATTTCCCACTCAATTTTGCCGGCTGATTGAGAATCTGAAGTCAGATAACAGATTTTGAGATATATGGAAATTACGATTGTGAACATTCAAAAGCACACGTAGGGCATTTCAATACCTTCCCCTTGGAAACATTCATCCATGAATATCAAAGAAACATGCGCAAGAGAAGTAATCACGATGATTTTAGCCTGACATGAATGCAACAAATGCATTTAAACATGATTTTCAAAAATCTCAATATGAATGTCAAAAATCACCATAACCTTATTACCATGAACATGAATTCTTGCAAAATGACATGTGGGATGAAACATAGGATTTGAAATCATGAATGGGGATGAATTTATTCTCTTAGGCTTGAATAGAGTGAAAGAGGTATGGATATTGCTTCTTCATATCAACCTCGGCTTCCCAAGTGACACTTTCAACTTGTTGATTCCTTTAAAGGACCTTGATGAATGATATACCTTTGTTCCTCAACCTTTTATTTTATAAGCCTCATTCTCTCCATGAAATCCATTACCAAGTCCGGTACAATTAAAACCATCCTATCAATAGATCTCCCTCAATTCTCTATACATCTTTATGGAACTGGGGTGAATAGAGTAGGATGAAATATGGGCCTCCTTCAAAATTAACTCATTTAAGTTATCAACATTAGGCACACACAACCTACCTTGGTACCTTAGGGCATCATCTCCCCCTTGGGAGAAAACCTCCACTTTACCATCCTTGACCAAGGCCTTAAACTCTAACAAGGTGGGGTCAAGATTTTTCTTTGACTTTACCTCCTCAATCAAAAAAGATTTAGAACCATCAACAACCACCAGACCATTATTTCAAACCTCATCAAACCTAACCCCCAACCTAGCTAACTGGCTAACTTCTCTAGCCACCTTTTTACCCCATCATCAATATGAGCTAGGCTACCCATGGACACTCTACTTAGAGCATTGGCTACAAAATTAGCTTTGCTGGGATGATACTGCACACTCATGTCAAAATCTTTAAGAAGCTCTAACCACCTTCTTTATCTCAAGTTAAGAACTTTTTATGTGAACACATATTGGAGACTCTTATGGTCGTTAAACACATCAACATGAAACCCATACAAATGGTGACACCACATTTTAAAATAAATCACCACGATTGTCAACTCAAGATCATGGGTGGGATAGTTTCATTCATGCAACTTAAGTTATCTAGAGGCATATGCTATCACCTTGCCATTTTTCAAGAAAACAAACCTCCAACCAATTCTTGAGGCATCACACTATACCACAAGTCCTACCGATAGAGCAAAGGTAGGAGCGGATACAAGCTTTTCCTTTAAGTTTTGAAAACTCTTTTCACATTCATCTATCCACACAATATTGCCTTCTTTTCGGTCAACTTTGTCTTAGGAGAAACAATAGAAGAAAAGCCATTCACAAACCTCCAAGAGTAACCTACTAAACCCAAGAAACCTCTAATATCCGATGGAGTCAAGAGTCTAGGCCAATTTCTTATCACCTCCATCTTCTAAGTATCCACCTTAATGCCATCACCTGACACCACATACCCTAAAAAAGCAACCTCTCTCAACAAAAATTCATATTGTTTTCATATCTAGAAACAACCTTCATTCCTCAAGATTTGCAACACCACCCTCAAGTGATTCACATGCTCTTTCTCACTGCAGGAAGAAATCAATATATCATCAATAAAAACCACCACAAACATGCCAAGGTAGGGTTTAAAACCCTATTCATGAGATCCGTAAATATAGTAAGTGCATTAATCAACCTAAAGAACATAACCACAAACTCAAATTGCCCATACCTAGTCCAAAAGGCCGTCTTGGGAATAACACACTCCCTCACCTTTACATGGGTATCTGGACTGAAGATTAATCTTAGACAAGTTACTAGCCCCTTGTCGTTGATAAAAAAGGTCATCAATCCTTTGTAGAGGGTACTTGTTCTTTATGGTAACCCTATTAAATTACCGGTAATGAATGCACATTCTAAGAGAACCATCATTCTTCTTCACAAATAACACCGGTGCACCCCAAAGTGACTTACTAGGTATTATGAAACCCTTCTCCAACAATCCCTCAACTAATCCTTCAACTCCTTCAATTTCACCGAGGCCATACGGTAAGGGGAAATAGAAATGGGTTGTATAACGGGAAGGAGGTTTATACAAAAGTCTATTTTCCTTTCCGGAGGGACACCAGGGAGCTCATCAGGAAAAACATCAACAAACTCATTGACCCAAAAACTGACTCAACAGGAAGGACTTTAGACTCAACATTCCTATCCATCACAAGTTGATAAATTCAAACCTTAGAAATCATCTTTTGGACTTTCAGATAAGAAATGAATCTACCCTTGATCACCACATCATGACTTTTCCACTCAAGGATGGGCTCATTAATGAATTAAAATTTAACTTTATGGGTTCTACAATCAACGAATGCATAATATAAATGTAACCAATCTATCCCAAGAATGATATCAAAATCCACCATATCTAATTCAACAAAATCCCAAGGCAAGCTTTTATGAAATATGAACACGAGACGATTTCTATAGAATCTTTTTAGCAACAATGGACTCACCAATAGGGGTAGACACTTCATAGGGTTCATGCAATAATTTGGGAAACACATGAATCTTATTAGTAACAAAAGGAACAATGGAAGAAAGATTGTTATCCAGATCTATCAATGCATACACATCGAAATAAAAAATCTTTAACATACCTGTGAAGTACTACATCAAATCTAGTGACCCCTATAGGGGTATGGTTAAGAACATCGATGGTCATCCTCATAATTCTTAGTAACCAATAGACAATATATCAAGTCATGATCCTTCGCTTCACACTCGAAATATGCACTCAAACTGGCCAAGCAATCTCCCAGATGGTAGTTTCTACACTTGTGGCACGAAGGAGAAGATTGAAAACCCACACCTTTGCCTTTCCTTTGAGCATGTGGACAATCAACAATCTTGTGGCCCATCATGCCACACCAAAAGCATTCACCCTTATTCCTTTATCATGTTCCACTATGATTTCTCCCACATTTGGGGCACCTAGGATGGGTCACTCCACCTTGCCACTAGCTTGGCATGTGGAAGTCTACTTTCAAATGGATCCATTTTTATCCCTTCCTTTGAAGCCACTGGACAATCTCTCATCTTATTCTCAACACTGCCACACTTGAAATAACCTTCGGTGCCTACCAAACACCTTCATTGATGCTTCTTGCCACACCTTTGACAAGTGCCAGAAGGGATCCTTTTCTTCTTGTAATTAGGAACCGGTAGACTATTAGAATATGAGGCACCACCAACTCGGGTGCTCATAGCCTTCCTATCCTTTCTTATATACCTTGATGTCTTGGGGGCACCTACTTGTTGATTGAGTTAAGCAGTTACAACCTTGGACAATAGCCATTGAACATTAAGAACCTCCGCATTTGATATGTCACCATTGGGAAGTCGACCTACCATGACCTAAGCCTTGGGCATAGACGTGACTGGCGAATGGGAAACCGGAAGGAACCCCAAACAAGCCTCATAGCATATCATTACACATCCTTGGTCGCAGAAGCATTTAAAATGACAAGTAGAGCTAAGCATAAGCAAGGGAATAAGGGATAAGGGTAAACTTCCATATCATAACATCAAGAAACAAGAGAGATAAGGCTCATAGAATAAATACATAACATGTCCAACAACACCTCTACTACATCGATAAGAGTGGGGGCCACGATAAACAACCGGGCTTACCCTCTTAGTCAATACATAAATAAAAGAAAGATAATCTTAATACATAGCAAGAGGTCATAAGAAATATCCCTGGAATGGAGGACTCACCAACTAGGATAAGAGATAATCGTATTAGCCACATACAGGAGGAGGATGATCAAGCAGTGCACCGATTCCTACATGGTGACATTATGTAGGGATAGTATATCCATTAGTACGTTTAAATGTACTAAGTATGTAGGATGCAATGTAACAATAGTTAGGCATCATAAGAAAAGTGCATTATAATTCTCAATAGGTAGCATAATAGCAAGATGGCATGTAAGAGTAATGCTTATATAAAACATTCTTACATTGAACATAATACACGTGTAAGAAGAGACCACTATCATATTGGTAGATCATCGCAGGCTACCACCCTTGGTGATTGAGGTACAAACCACTTTATTGGTTGTGGATCATTGCACCCTACAACCCGTGGTGATCGAAGTACAAACCTCCCGATATGGTTGCCAGGGTACAAACCCCCCGACATGGTTGGTGGATCGTCACACCCTACCATTTGTGCTGACCGAGGTAAAAAAACCCCTGACATAGTTATCAAGGTACAAACCCCTTAACATAGTTATCAAGTTATGAAACCCTAGACACGGTTACCCGGCGTGCAACCCCTGAGTAGGGCATGGTCACACTCAAATACTATATAGAGAATACCATATACATGCATTAATTTCATCATTATTTTGTCAACATTTCATCATTATATAGTCATTTATCTCATAAGACATGCATTGGACCTTCAATTCCTCAAGAATCCATATCCGGATATTTTATCAAACACTTAGATGATGTGTAGTGCTAGTCTAAAACCATGCAATTCAAGACTATTATCATACTAGAAAATTCAATGCAAAACCATTAATATATACTTGGTAATACCCTCAAGCAATTTACATCAAGACCCTTCATCAAATCTTACATTAGATCTCAGATTCATAGCCCAAAACATTGTAAAATAGTCACAATTTCATAGACCCTACATAGTGTGCATTGATGTTTTTCATAACAAATATGACCCATTTGTAAATAAACTTTGAATCATTCAATTTATGGAAAAAGGAATCTTGGCATCATGAGTGAAAGGAACCCATGAAAAAAACCCACATACCTTAGCTTTAGAGATGAACTTGATGAAGATTGGCGATAGAGACTTGAAGCTTAGTTGAATTTCTTAAGATCTAGAGAGGGTTTTGGGACTTGAATTTAGGATATGAAATATTGGCAAAGTATTTGAATGAGTACTGGGGAATATTTAGAACGATATGACTGTGAAAAATGACTAAGTATAGGTAATTTCACCTTTGGGAACCCTTAGGCCCAAGACCCAAAAGTTTTGGACGGCACAAATTTTTACTGTATAGAAAATACACAGTTTTGTGTCACAAACTTATC
Organism: Solanum clarkiae; assembly: GCA_011800125.2. Classification (NCBI taxonomy): domain Eukaryota; kingdom Viridiplantae; phylum Streptophyta; class Magnoliopsida; order Solanales; family Solanaceae; genus Solanum; species Solanum clarkiae. The sequence goes on along the minus strand of JAABOM020116576.1, from coordinate 13,506 downwards.
ACAAAAATAGGATTTCTTCATCTGAGGGCCCCAAACCGCATCGCGCCAAGGGTGCTCAAACCTCACTGGAAATTGCATTGTTGGAAAATCAAAATTGCTAATCGATCGCTCTTAAATTGGGGTTAGACTTATTTTCCACTCAATTTGACCTTATGAATAAGAATATGAGATTGGACTTTTTATATTTAGCATGATTTTTGAGATAAATAGAAATTACAATTCTGGGCACTTTCGAGGCACATTTTTGAGTACTTTTTGGGGTCGTTACATGATGCTCAAGTGAGAGATGATTATCGTCCTGTCCACTATTCTGAACATCTTACGACATATTCAGAAACATAATGGTTAGAAATCAATAATAATCCTTAGAGGTCTCAGCTCTACCGCATGACTAGATCATAAAGAAGTGAAACATTTCCTAAAATGCATCATGGCCTCCTATTCATGGTTATGGCATACTTCACAACCATGAATAAGACTCTAATCAATGTGGTGTGTTGGATTTTTAAGGACCATTAACAACCTAATGCTCTGATACAGAGCATATCTTGATGCAAGCCTAGGGACTAGACATGACACGGCGAATGGGGAACCCGAAGGAACCCCAAACAAGCCTCTTAGCATATCATTCAGGCATCCTTTGTCATAAAAGCAAATAAATATCAACAAGTGCTACAATTTAAAGGGAAATGGCACTAATGTATATCTTTGATAATCGCAAAAAGCATATAAGAGTCAAGCTAATAGTATAAATATATTATAATATCTAACAACACCTCTAAATTTGAATAGAACGGGGGCCAAGACACTTTCCGGGCTCACCCTCATAATAATAAGTAGTCAACATAAGAAAGAGTCTCAACATAACATGAAGTAAATAGATATTGTCCTCGAAATTGAGGACTCACCATAGCTTTCTCCAAGAATCAAACTAGCCATGTGGAGGAGGATGATCGAAAGGAGCTTTGATTCCTACATGGTGAGATCATGTAGGCATAGAATATGTATTAGTATGTTTGAATGTACTAAGTATGTGGGATGCAATGGAACAAAGACATAAGCAATATGTTCAAAATGCGTAATCATAAGCAATGGATATATATATATATATGCACATATATATATAACATCAACATGACATGCATGATCTATTCTCGTAATAAAACATTATTGTAAAACATTCAACATATATAGCACATAATACATGTGCGGGAAGAGAGCTTAGCTGACATAGACCAAGCGATCTACTACTTTGAATCCACGGAATGTCACCCCCTTGGCAAGGTGATCGAGGCACGTCACCCCCTCGACAAGGTGACTAAGGGATATCACCCCTTTGACATGGTGTGGTCTACTTTCCACGATAGTCATATAATGATTAATCCAATGCATTGCATCCCCTTGTCAAGGTGATCAAGGCATGTCATCCCCTCGACAAGGCATGGAATAACTAAATAGATCCACTAGAAAGCTATAAGAGACATCTTGTATAATTCTATGGTGTCACATAGTTTAGAGAATAGAAACTTTATGTAAGGACCCCTTGAGTCGAGCCCTATCTTATGCCTCAATCGGTGCTAAGTCAAATCCTACTGAAATAGCTTGTAATAGACATGATGACATATTGAGTAGCTCAAAAACATGTTTGACCTCTAATAGTGACCCTAACTTGAAGATGAGAGTAGACAAGAATTGCACATGATCCGTTTCTTTAGCATGAATAGATCAGAAGAGGTGAAAATCTTGGAATAGGGATTAACTTAATATTTGCAACATTTCATGAATTCAATGCATGTTTGAAAGACCTTAATCATCATAAAGTCACTTGAATTTTAAATCATATAATAGATCATCAATAACTTGAGAATTCTTGTGATGTCATTTTATCAAACACATGGTAGGTTCATGACACTTGTTAAATTTGATGCAATTCAAAAGTGAAATAATATGACTAAACTCAATGAAAATCAACCCTCCAATATGGTAGTAAAACCCTCATGTAGAGTGCCTTAAAATCCATCACCAAAAGCTCATAATAGTTCATAGTTTCATGGTTCAAAATATGCATAGTCTCAATAGACAAATGCAATTCATGGGACATGCTTGAAATAGAAATTCATGAATAATCAATAACTACTTGTCAAAACCCCAACATGATATCTGCTGATATTTCATAATAAGAGATACTCATTGGTAATACATTTGAAAACATGCAATTTTCACAAAAGGAGAAGGTTGGCCTCCATGAGTGGAAGGACTCGTGGATAAAGACCCACATATCATAAGCTTTGAATTCCTTGAGGTGAACTTGGTGTAGATTTAGGCTTGAAATGAGTGCTTGAGTTCCAAAATTGAGCTTGAAATTCTTCGATTTGAATGAGAGAACTGACAAAGTTTTAGAGAGGTTTGACAGAGGGTTTTGTGAGTTATAGAGTTGAAAAATGGCCAAATATACGAGAGATTTCATGCTTTAGTGGCCATGGGGCTGTCACCCCAATGCCTTTAAGTGAAATAGGAAAAGTAAGGAAAATATTGCACTGGTCTGCAGCCCTGGCGGGACGCACACCAGACACGGACTTCAAATAACATAGTGGCGCGCTCGAAGCGCGTCATGCCCATGGAAACCGTAAAATTAGCGAAAATTATTTTTGCAATATGGGTATTCTAAAATCTGAGTTGTACCTATTTCTCGCTCAAATTTTTCCTCAATCGAGAATATGAAGTCACATTTTTGAAATCTGGCACAAATTTTGACACATATAGAAATTACAATTATAGGGCATTTCATAACACATATGGGATATTTTAATTCCTAAGGTGAAACTAACTTTGGAAATGATCTCGAAATAATTTTTGGAGTTACCAAGGGTAGTTTTTATATTTTGAGTTTTAAACAAGTTTTATCTACTTGCATTTATAAATATAGCAAAGAGGCCATGAAACTGATTTCTGATGATTCCATTGAGTCTGAATCGTTGTTTCTAAAATGAAAACATATTTGATTTGAAAAATTCTGAGTTTGGATGAGTTTGGAGAGTCCATTCTGAGTAGGAAAATTGGACTTCGTTGTTGTTTTGCAGATGTTTGGTGCAAGTGGGTTTTCTTCTTCGCCTACATAGATAAACCTCCATGTTCGCAGAGGTGTGGGTCTGTTAAGCTCCCCATTCACAGACTGTGTCCCTTGTTCATTGAGTTGTGGCCTGCTGTTCTCCGCATTCGCGGGATGGGCTCCGCGACTGTAGATTAATTTTTATACCTGGACAGTTTTATACTCGTAAAACACTTTCTCTAATCCATTTTCAAAGTTACAAGCTTTTTGGGTAATTTTGAAGAACGTTTTTTGAAGGATTTTGTTGGGTAAGTGTTTCTAGCACTAAACTAATCATTTTCTATGACTTTTATCTTGATTTTATATTTTACTTCATGAATCTAAACACTCAAAATTGAGGATTTTGGACTATCTTACTAAAGTTCAACTACTGATTTCTCATTCAATTTAAGTTTCATTTTAATGGGATTTCACCCATGAAATCTATTTTTCATGTAAAACTTGATTTCAAAATTCATTTCTAGATGTGAGACTTTTGAATTTTATTCCTAGTTTTAACCATTTGAATACCAAAATTCCTCCCTTGATGATTTTCACCCATGAACTCTATTTTTCATGTAGAACTTTATTTTGAAATTAATTTCTAAATGTGACACTTTCAAATTTTAGTCCTAATTTTGACAATTTTAATATCAAAATTCTTCCCTTGATGAATAGTATCGAATGTTAATAGGGGTTGATCAAATTGGGGGGTCAAATCGACGTCTTGAGTTGATTGAAAGCTTGTCTGAGTGCGATTTTTGCATCAAGGTAGGTTCGGCTAACCCTTTGGGACTGGATTTGGGTTATTGATCTTGTTCATGTGATAATTGTAGGATTTAGTTGGATAAATGTGTAATTGATTTGATGTATTGAATGATGATGGAAAAGTGATTCCAATTAAGCCGAACTGTGGCAAAATTTTGATCGTACTGATGCTTTAAGATGAATTATGTTGAAATGATGAGGACTTGAGATAGAGTGTGACTAAATGAGATTTGTGAGACTAATTGGAATGAGTAAGGTTTGGTATTATTCATATACTTACATCATGGGGACGAGTTATGTCTGGTTTGATTATTGTATTTTCATATTTAGGAAGAGTTAGGTTTGGTATCATTGTGATACTTGCATATTTGGGGTGAGTTAGGTCTGAAAATATTAGTATTCTTGCATACTTGGTATAAGTAAGGTTCAATATTATTGCATATTTGATTGTTGATATAGTTATGATTATCTAAAGTATGATAGACGGTGTGGGCATTAGCTATGACACTTGATATTACTCCTTGAGTACATATGATTATTTTGTGTTTCATGCATTTGTGTTCCTATTTTAATGCTATTAAATGTTTAAATGCATATTTGGCTTGCACTATTGATTTTCATTTATTGTGTGTGCTTGTAACATCCCTTGAGCCAAGTAGGAGGCAAGGATATTATTATTCACAATGGTACCACACCTTTGACCCGGGCAGGAGGAAAGGGTGAGATTCATACTTCATATAACTTGACCATGGGCAGGTGGCCAGGAGTTTGAATCATATTTTTACTTGACCACAGGCAGGTGGCAAAGTTGTGGCCTTCTGATACTACTTGACCATGGGCAGGCGGCAAGGCTGTGACACCCTTGTTATTTGGATTCGTGAATTATGCATTAAGTTTCACATTATGGTTATATAGCATCATGGACTCTTGAGGATATTTCAGCTCATTATTGCTGTATATTTTCTTTTATCTTGTGCAACCTTTTTGGGTGCAGGGATAATGTTCTTCTTTATTAAATGCTTGCTTCAATTTTTCTTACCTAGTCAGTTGAACCTATTGGATACATTTTGGTGTACTCATTCTTGTTATGTGTCATCCCTGAAGATCGAGCATAGGGAATTGCACAGGGAAGTTGATATACTCTTTTGGACTTTGCTGCATCCTTTCCTCATACTACCAGTGAGGCTCAGATTTCAAGTCACCATAGATCCTTGAGATTTCCTTACTTTACTTTTAGACTTGTATCAATCGCAATGGATCCTTGAGATTTCCTTACTTTCTTTTCAGACTTGTATTAGTCGCAATGGATCCTTGAGATTTCCTTACTTTCTTTTCAGACTTCTATCGGATTTTGTAAGACAATATTGTATTTCTTTTGAGATAGTTATATTTATGCTTTAGTACTATTTTAGATTCTCTTGTACTCATGACTCCAGGTTTTGGTGATTTCTTATGTCATGAGTTTATTTCCACTTCATTTATCTTTCTTTAGTTGCACTCTGTTTTGAGTCATGACCAGTTTGGTATCAAAGATATAGGTTTATTGGGCTCTTAAGTCAACAACAGGGTGTCTAGTAGAGTCTTATTGATTGGTATGTAGACATACACACCCATCTTCGAGAGACTACATGATGCTTAAGAAACTTTTTCACATCTTGCTCCTATTCGTGTGTTTTGTCATATCACTTGTTTGGAAGTATCTAATCCACTCCTTTTGCACAAATGTCGATCACTTGATCCCATTGCTTAGTAGGGGAGCCTGTCAGTGATGCGACTCCTACTCAAGGTTGAGGAAGAGTTTGTGACAGGGCCAGGGGTCAAAGGATTTCTAGACAGGTAGCTCCGTCTAGGGACAAACCCGATCGACTTCTCCATAGCCTACTATGGTGCCAGAGGGGCCTACTGATCCTATTCCAATGCCTTCAGCTCCATCCCCTACATTGTCAGTTCGGGAGCTACTTATGCTAATATTGGCTAGATTAGATGGAACTTCTCTAGTCCCAGCTACTATTGATATATCGATTTATACCACATGAGTTGACTATGATTCATGTGGGTCCTTCTTCAATTCCAGCGCACCTTCCTGTGAGTGCTATTATTCAATTTCAGGTATCTAGACCGATTTTGGGCACTCAATTTCAAAGTATCAATTTTTCTTTATCTATTGGACCTCCCTTGTTTATGGTGTCACCATCTTCTGCCTGCGCAGCAATGTCTATAATAGAGCAGAAGAGCTTTGATAGGTTTGTGTGTTTGGCTCCACCACGATTTGATTGCACTCTTGGCGATATAACTTATGATTTTCTATCAGAGTGCTAGTACTGATTGTGTAACCTGGATATTCTCGAGTCACATGGAGTTTCCTACACTTCAAACTAGTTCACCGAACTTACCAAGGAGTGGTGGAGCTTAGCTCTAGCTCGTCAGCCGGTTGGATCTCCGACTAAGACATGGATGTTCATGGTGATATTTTTGGAGAGGTTCTTACCATATAGCCTCTAGAATATCCTTATAGATAAGTTTGATTGACTGTAGTAAGGCTCCATGTTGATTTCATATTATGAGGCTAGATTTTATGCATTATCTAGATATGCTCTGTCTAGTATTTCTATTGAGTTTGAGAGGATTTGGTAGATTGCCAAGGGCTTGGCAGGGTATCTTCAGGAGGACATAGCTTCCTTATCGTTGGTTGGAGGCAATGTGTAGAGCATTGTCGATCATGCTCATCTGATTGATCCCATCAAGCATGAGAGGCAGGGCGGCGGGAAGTGATGTGATGTTAAAGTACAACACCTTTGATGCTTAAAACTTTGATTTTGTGTGTTCTCAATGAAATATTAGTTGATTTTATGTTTTTTGTATGTTTGTTTTACAGGATTTCAAGGTTGGCATTTATTTTGGGAAGAATATGCAAAAGTTGATTTTGAGGATGTACGAGAACCTTTACAAGCCGTAGAGCATTCTACGGACTGTGAAGTATGTTTTGTGTAAATTTCCATTGAGGGGTATATTTTTGAAGTTTGTTCTATGAACGTGCAGATGAGCCATGAACCATTTTACGAGTCGTACATCAAGTCTCATGTCTTGAGAATCGAAGAAGAAGGACTTTCTGAAGTTTTATTAGAAGAAACCCCCTGTGGATCGTAGAACCTTCTATGGGCCATAGAGGGGTGTCATCGGAGACTAGTCCAGATTTGCAACAACAAAGTACAAAAGCCCGAATGATTATCCATATGTCGTAGGATTATGTGTCGGGCTGACTGAGCAGGAGAAGCTAGAGCTTGTCTTCAGGGAGCTAAGGAAGGAGGAGGAGAGGCGACAAGCTCATGAGATAAAAAGGGTGAGGGGTGTTGGCCCCTCCAGATTGAGTGCTACTTTTGAGGAGGCCACTGCAGATGTTAAAGATGGTCAAGCTTAGCCACACACTGGCAGTTATGTGCCCAGGTATTTCTTTTTTACGCCAGTACTTTATTTTGCTCTTATTGTGTGCATTGAGGATAATGCACCACTTTTTAGATGGGGTGTGGGTAGTGAAACGACCCAAATGAGTGTCCAAAAATGTTCCTTGAAATGCCCAAAATTTTAAATTATATATATCTCAAAATCCTGCGCGATATCAAAAAATCGACTTCATATTCTTGTTTAGGGGGTCAAAATTAAGGGTAGAAGGGTCTACACCGATTGAAGTGAAATCAATTAGCAATTTCATTTTTCATAATTTTTCTTATCTAGAATCAATCCGCGATAGTGCCATGACATGAAGTTGTCACGGACATGTATTAATTTTGCTTCGTAATAGGTCCGCGTCGCGGACCAAATGCGGAACTGTGTATTTTGTTGCCAGTGATTTTATCTCGGTCCCACGCTTTTGGGTTTTTGACCTAAGTATCTCTAAACGTATTTTTACCTATACTTAGCCATATTTCACCCGTATATCATCCTAAATATTCCCCAATTCTCATTCAAACAATTAGTCATATTTTTCACTCCCAAATTCAAGTCCCAAAGCCTCATTTGGTACTAAGTTTTCCTTTAAGGTTCTTGTTCAAGCTTAGAGTCTCCATCTCCAATCTTCACCAAGCTCATCTCCAAGCTAAAGTATATGAGTTTCTTTCATAGGTTCCTTTAACTTATGATACCCAAGCCTCCTTTTCTAAAATTGCATGATTTAAATTTTATTTATAAATGGGTCTTTCTTATTATGAAATTCACTGTATACTATGTTAAAATTATATAAAGTTCTGACTGGTTTGCTATGTTTTGAACCATAAATCTTAAATCTATTGTAAGATTTGATGTGGGGTTTTGATGTATGTTGCTTGAGGGTGTTGCAAGGTGTTGATTGGTGGTTACACAGTAAGATTTCTTGCATGATTTCATCTCTATATTTCATGTTTTAATACTAGTATTACACACCCTATAAGTGTTTGATAAAATGTCCGGATGTGGTTTCTTGAGGAATTGCAGGCCTAAAGCATGAGATATGATATGATTGACTATTTGATAATGAAATGAACTTATGTATCTGATTACTCTATATAAAGTGTTTCATTAGACCATGCTCTATCCGGGAGGGGGGACTAAGAGCCTGGATAACCTTGTCGAGGCTTAGTACCTTGATAGCCAATCAGGGGGCTAGTGCCTTGATAACCAGGGTGGGGGTTTATACTCATCAATCGAGGTTGGGGTTTGTACTCATCAACAAAGGTGGGGATTTGTACTCATCAACTATTTGTGGGGTTTGTACTTTGCCACCAGGGTGATAAGGTGAAATATCATCAACCATGTGAGGGGTTTGTACCACACCACTAGGGTGATGGGGTGAAACCATCATCAACCAACTAAGGGGTTTGTACTTTGAAATCTAGATAGGTATCTTCTACATATATGATATCTTATAAGAGCATGAGTTACTTAAGCATGTTTTACTTATGCATTGGTCGTACATGCCATATTGTCATATTATCCCTATTATCTATTGTTATGCATTTTGATTAATTTGCCTATCTCTTATAGCATTGCATCCTACATATTTAGTACATTTAAAATTTACTAACGTATACTATTGCCGACATGATATCACCATATAGGAATCGGTGCCCAAGTTGATCATCCTTCCCCTCCATGTGGCTAGTTCGATACTACTAAGCTAGTTAGTGAGTCCTCCACTTCGGAGATATTAGTCTTTGTTGCTCTTATTATGTATCGAGACATTCTTCTTTATGTTCTATTTTGAATATGAGGCTGAGCCTGGTTGCTTTGTGATGGCCCCTTCTATTATCTATGTATTATAGATGTTTATTAGATATGATATGTATATATGATATGAGCTTTGACTCTTGTCTCATGATAAGTTAAGAGGCTAGTTTGGGGTTCTTTCGGGTTCCCCACACACTTTGTCATTCCTAGGCCCTAGGCTTGTGTTGTGAAAAATACGGTGTCACAGCACTAGCTTGGTAGATTCTGGGAGTCCAACTCACTTTGTCGATTAGAGTCCTATTCATGGTTGTGAAGCACGCCATGACTATCAATAGGAGGTTAATAGACTTCTTGGGAAATGTTTCCCTTCTTCGTCTTCTATGTCATGCTATAGAGTTTTGGTAAGTTTTTCTCCCCTAACTATTGTTCTTTGCTATGCTAGATCATGCCAAACACTTGAGGAAGCAGGGCCCTAACTCCCATGGAACAACATACCAATGGTGACCTTCGGGATGCTTTCACTATGCTTGCCCAAGTGATGTCCAACCAAGTCAATCAAGGGACCAAACTACTCATGCTACTACCCAGGAGCTAGGGGTAATAGACTTCATGAGGATGAATCCTTCAGTGTTCTACGGGTCAAAAGTAGATAAAGATCCATAAGAGTTCGTTTATGAGGTCTACAAGATCTTGAATATCATGGGTGTTGGGCTGAATGAAAAGGAGAAGTTGGCAGTGTACAAACTCAAAGGGTAAGTCATGGTATGATCAATGGAAGGGCGAGAAGGAAATTTGTAATGTGCTGCTTTTAGAGGAGTTCAAATTGTCTTTCCCTAATCGGTTCCTCCCTCTAGAGCATATGGAAGCTAAGTTGGTGGAGTTTATGAACTTGAAACGAGGTACTATGTGTGTGAGGGAGTACGCCCTCACATTTACTCAACTTTCGAAGTATTCTCCTTATTTGGTAGCCGATCCTAGATCTAGGATGAATAAGTTTGTGATGGGGGTCTCTGACTTGGTGAGTCAAGAATACTGCTCCGCCATGCTAATTAGTGATACGACCTGTCTCAATTGATGACCTATGCCGAGCAAATGGCGGAGGAGAAATTGAGGAACAGAAGGTGATATGAGGCCAAGAGGGCCCGATTTGAGGGTAAATTCTGAAAGGGTGCTACATTTCATTAAGGACAAGGATCTTCCCATGCTGCTAACAGGTGCTTTGCCAATGACTTCCCTAGGCCTGAAGGTGTTGGTGGTGTGGTCTCTATCGATGCGTGCCTTAAATGTAGAAGGAGCCGTGGAGGCTCATATTTGAAAGGTTCTAATGCATTCTTTTGATATGGGGAACTCGGTCATAAGAAGGTGGATTGTCCAAGAAACCATGGCAAGGGACAGGGTGCAAATGTAGTTCTATTGGGTAGCGGTGGTCCCTAATGTGGTGCCCCAAGGCATAATTGGTTTTGTGCTCTACATGAGAGGAAAAGGGTTCGTGATGTTCCCGATGTTGTTACCAGTATATTGAAAATCTTTGACTTTGATGTATATGCTTTGATTGATCCAGGTGCCACTCTTTCTTTTGTTATCCCTTAACCCTCTTGTTAACCCCTATTGGATCCCTAAGGAAATATACTGATTTTCTAGATTGAAGATTAGGTTTGAAGTGGTTGGTGAATGGTGTTGTTGTTATTGATGGGTCTAAATCTTCATTGGTTGATGAGGTGATAGCAAAACAAGATCTTAACTCCTCTTTGCATGAATTGAATACCTTGGTGAAAGAGGGAAAAGTAGAAGTTTTCTCCCAATGGAGGAGATGGTGACCTTAGGTACAAAGGTAGGTTCCGTGTGCATTAATGTTGATGGTTTGAAGGAGAAGAACCTTGATGAGGCCCATAATTCTCTTTATTCTATCCACCTCAGTTCCACCAAAATGTACAGAGACTTGAGGGATATGTATTGGTGGGGAGGCATGAAGAGGGACATTGCCAAATTCATTTCTGGTTGGCATAGTTGTCAACGAGTAAAAGCCGAGCATCAAAGGCTAGGTCACCTAACCCAAGACATAGGGATTCCTAGTTGGAAGTGGGAGGTGATTAATATGGATTTTGTGGTTGGGTTTCCTAAGACTTGAAAGGTTATTGATTTCATTTGGGTTATGGTTGATAGGATGTCAAAATTCGATCACTTTCTACCGATTAAAACCACTTGTGGGGCTAAAGAGTATGCAAGATTATACATCCATGAGTTAGTGAGGTTATATGGGGTTTCTTTGTCCATCACATGGAATTGTGGTGAAAAATTTAGTTCACATTTTTGGAGGTCTTTTCAAAGGAGTCTTGGTGCAAAAGTTTACCTGAGTATGGCCTTTAACCGTCAAATGGATGGACAAGTCGAAAGAACCATTCAAACACTAGAGGATATGCTTAGGGATTGTGTCATGGAGCTTAATGGTAGTTGGGATGAACATCTTTCTTTGATTGAGTTTGCATATAATAATAGCTATCACTCTAGCATCAGTATGGCTCTTTTTGAGGCTCTTTGTGAGAGACGTTGTAGATCACTGTTGGTTGGTTTGGGGTTGGAAAGGTAGCTTTATTGGGACCAGATATGATTATGGAGGCTCTTGAGAAGGTTAGGATTACTAGGGAAAGGTTTAAAATAGCCAAAGTCATCAAAAAAACCTATGCTGACATGAGAAGAAGAGACCTTGAATTCAAAGTGGGTGATTGGGTTTATTTGAAAGTTTCTCAAATGAAAGGTGTGGTATATTTTGGTAAAAAGTTGAAATTTAGTCCAAGAAATGTTGGTCCTTATGAAGTGATGAAGAGGGTTAGCAAGGTAGCTTATGAGTTAAAGGTTCCTAGTGAAATGAATTTGGTTTATCTGGTGTTCCATGTCTCTATGTTGAGAAATGTGTTGGTGACCCTAATGTTATTGTGCCTCTTGATATGGTCGGTGTTGTTGACGATAAATTGACTTATGAAGAAGTTCCAGTTCAGATTTTGGATAGGCAAGTGAAGAGATTGAGGAAAAAGGAGGTGGCCTCCATTAAGGTCCTTTGGAGGAACCAATAAATCGAAAGTGCTACTTAAGAGGCTGAAGCAGACATGCAAATGTAGTATCCTTATCTTTTCCACTCCCCTCAAGCCTAAGGTACTAACTCCAAGTCCCCTGTATGATTTCAAGTCTTATGTTTCAGCCCCTATGTCATTCATCTGCATTCATGTTTAAGTTGGAAAATTTATGATAATTTTACACTTATGTTGAGATTTTGAAAATGGTGTTGTAAGTATAATGTTGCATTCTTGTTTGCACTAATTTGTTTATTATCACTCTTGTCTTGTAGGTCTCTTTTATATTCGGGGATGAATGTTCCCAAAGGGGAGATACTGAATGACTCCAAAAATTGCCAAAAAATGTACCTCGGAATGCCCGAAATTTTAAATTCCATATATCTCAAAATTCGTGCACGGTATAAAAAACCCAACTTTGTATTCTTGTTCTGGGGTACAAATTAGGATGAAAAGGGTCTAACCCCAATTTAAGAGAAAGTGATTAACAATTTTTCTCATAATTTTTCTTATCCAGAATCGATCAGCGATAGTGTCGTGACGCACAACTATCGCGGACATGTATTAATTTGGCCTTCGTGATAGGTCTACACCACGAACTTGATGAGGACCTATGTATTTTGTTGCCAATGATTTTATCTCGGTCTAAGGCTTTTATGTCTTGGACCTAAGTGTTCCCAAACATGTTTTTACCTATCCTTAGCCATATTTCACCATTATATCATCCTAAAGAATCCCCAATTCTCACTCAAACACGTAGCCATACTTTTAACTCCCAAATTCAAGTCCCACGCCCTTATCAGGAACTAAGGTTTTCCTTCAAGGTTCTTCTTCAAGTCTCAAGTCTCCCTCCAATCTTCACCAAGTTAATCTCCAAGCTAAGCTATGTGGTTTTCTTTCATGGGTTCCTTTAACCTATGATACCCAAGCCTCTTTTTCTCAAATTTCATGATTTAAAGTTGATTTATAAATGGGTCTAGCTTATTATGAAATTCATTGCACATTATGTTAAAGCTATGTAAAGTTATGACTGTTTTGCTATGTTTTGAGCTATAAATCTTGAATCTATAGCAAGATCTGATGAGGGGTTTTGATGTATGTTTCTTGAGGGTGTTGGGAGGTGTTGATTGCATATTTTACAATGAATTTTCTTGCATGATTTCATCTCTATATGCTATTGCTTTATACTGGCATTACACACCCTCTAAGTGTTTGATAAAATGTCTGGATGTGGTTTCTTGAGGAATTGAAGGCCCAAAGAATGAGATATGATATGATTGACTATATAATGATGAAATGAGATTATGTGTATGATATACTGTATATAAACTGTTGCACTAGACCATGTCCCATCGGGGGGGGGGGGGGGGGGGAAAAAAACCC
>JAABOM020116565.1:0-23233 GCA_011800125.2 Solanum clarkiae | reverse complement strand
CTAGTGCTAGTTTAACCAAATCATGTCATATTTCACTTGTATAGTATTAGTGGTGTAGTATAAGGTGTGGGGTGTTAAAGATCGGCCCTAGATAGGCTTTTTGTTTCTCCCTTTGGGCTACACCCCCATCATAGGATCGACCCTTGCTAGGTGATTCTTCCACCCCTCGGGTTACCACCCATCAATAAGCAACATACTTTATCTTTCAATTGCTTTTGAGATGATTCTTTGGTGGTCATAATATTGGAACTGTAGGACTGTAGATATATCATGTGACATGTAAACAATCATATAAGGTAATACAACAATGTAAAGAGTACGTTACATAAATAATGAAATGCATATGAGATGAAATAACTCGTGAACTTTATTTAGCAATAAGAACCCATGTATGTTGGTATCCAAGTACATCTGTAGATTTGAAGGTGACTATCTATGGGAGCATATGAAAATATGAAGAAGTCGATACATGGTTAATAGTTGGTCAGAGTTGGGAAGTGCCTTTATGTGCCAAGCTAGAATCTAAATTTCATGCCAAATAATACAAACTCGAGTAGCCTTACATACCTCGTTGTATGACCTCACTCTTACCTCGAGTATCCTTTAATTCCTCCAAATATTTGTCTACAATATAGTAGGTGATAAAACTAGTATTAGCAGCCAATAAATATATCTTGGCAACCCAATCTCATAAAACAACAACACACGGGCAGCAAGCATATAATTATAAACCCAAATGTATCCTTTAAACCTTTCCACATCTATTCGTATTTTCTAATACACTTTATCATATAAATATAATGTATAGAATATTTTAGTTCCATAACAATATTAAAAAATTGCACAAAGCACAAAACATAATAATTCTACACGACATACAAATAGGCCGCATAACGTTACATCCCCTCACTACATTTCGACATCGACAATGCCAAACCTATTCCAACTTTAACCAAATAGTCCCCACCATATGTGCACATAAAAAGAGTCCTCAAACAGTGCAAAAATAGTTCTAAAGTATATAGAGAACGTGAAACAACAATCTCCAATTATTAGCCCACAAGTTCCTATTAAGAGCACAATTACAACATCGTACAACAACTCATTTTTGTGGACTGTAAAAGTGGTGCAGCAGCCTGGTTACATCATTAACAAACTAAACCTTGTTAAAAACATAAGTCTTACTTCATAATCCATCCAACCAGAAAGAGAAAAGCCTCTTAATCAACAAGAGAATTGCACAACAATCCTTAGGACACATGCTGTGAAAAACATTTCAGCATAAATATATAAGTCTAGTCTCTTGTATTTCATAAGAAAACCATACTAAACACAAAAGTATTATTACTTACCTTTAGCCTCAAGGTGTAGGGCTTCTCTAAGAACACTATAAGTCTCCTTGTGGATGCTTCGCAAAGTTAAGAAGGTGTAGAGAGAACGCTTATGAAAGCTGATGTTTTTTCCAAGTTAAGAATAACCTAAATGTGCTACTTGTAAGCCTTTTTTAAGGAGCCTTCGAGAAACTTTATTGTCTGGCTTTGTCACGCCCAAAGTCCCATTAGGATGGACTGACACCCGTTGCCGATGAGGCTCGGGAGAATATCCATGCGCTTTCTATATATATTATATGGGATTTCCACATTTGACATGCATTTAATAAAATAAACAGCGATAACAAGCCAAAAGGAAATGCATATGGCTAGTCCATTGGGGCCACAGTGTTTAAAGTATGAGACATAACCCACTTTTTAATTTACACAGTCTACAAAGCCTCTAGATAAGGAAAAGTATTTGATAATGGTCAGGACAGGCCCCGCCTCGACTAAATATACAGTACAAAAATATAAGCTCTAGACACACAAAGCTCTGAAGCAACCTGGAGCTTGGTAACAACAGCTGGATATCCTGTACTCCTACCGAGGAGATCTACTAGCACCTGTACCTACAACATGAAATGTAGGTCCCCCGTAAGGGACATCATTACAAGGTAATGTACAGAATATGTAAGGCAAGAAATACTGTATATGAACCAACAACTCAAATGGAACTATGCACTAGTGTAGGAAAAGAGACCACATTTAGTTATACTGTGGAATCATCTACTTTATGTTCTTTTTATTACTTTACCTTTACTTTATAATCTGTACACAGCATGTAATACAAATTACCAGCTGATAAGTGGTAATTTGGGATCGGCCCTGGCTAGGCTTTTCCTTTAACCCCTTAGGCTACCCCCCATGATAGGATCGACCCTGGCTAGGTGATTCTTCCACCCTTCGGGTTACCACCCATCAATAAGCAATATACTTTACCTTTCAATTACCTTTGAGATGATTCTTTTGGTGGTCACAATATTGGAGCTGTAGGGCTGTATATCTAGCATGTGACACATAGATAATCATAAAAGACAATATGACGATGAAAAGAGTATGTTACACAAATAATGAAATATGCATGAGATGAAACAACTCGTGAACTTTGTTTAGCAACAAGAACCCATGTAACTTGGTATCTACGTATGTATGCAGATTTGAAGGTGACTATATATGGGAGCATATGAACATGTGAAAGAGTGGAGACACAGTTTGTAGGTATGTCGGAGTTGGTATGTGCCTTTATGTGCCAAAGAAGAATCTAGATTTCATGCCAAGTAATACGAAATTGAGTAGCCTTACATACCTCGTTGTATGATCTCGCTATTACCTCGAGATAACCTTTCCTTCCTCCAAATAGTTATCTACAATATAGCAGGTGATAAAACTATTATTAGCACCCAATAGATACATCTTGGTATCCCAATCTCATAAAAAACCGTACGGGCAGCAAGCGGATAATAATAAATTCGAACGTATTCTTTCAATCTTTCCGCCCCTAATCGTATTTTCTAACACATGTTATCATATACATATCATGTGCAGACGATTTTAGTGCCATAAAAGTCTTTCAACCTCCCACAAATCACAACACATAATTCTATGCAACATATAAATAAGTGGCATAACGTTACATCCCTTCGTTATATTTTGACGTCGATAATTCCGAACTTGTTCCAACTTTAACCAAACTGTTCTCAACACACCTATACATCAAAAAAATGTTAAAACAGTCTTAGAATAGTATCAAAGTAGTCATGAAGGACGTGAGCCAATATCGTTCCACCCAACAGCCCACAAGTTCTTATTAAGAACACAATTGTGATATCCTATAAGAACTCACTTTTGCAGACTGTAAAAATGGTGAAGTAGCCTTTATACATCATTAAAGAGCCAATACTCATTAAGAATAATAGCCTCCCCTCATAATCAATTAAACCAAAAAGAGAAAAGCTTCAAAATAAACAAGAAAAATGTACAATAGCTTTGGAACACATGTTGTCCAAAAGATTCATCTTATACCTAACCAACATAGTCTCTTGTTTTCCATATGAAAACCATACTACACACAAAAGTAAATTTACTTACTATTATCTTCAAGGTGTAGGGCTTCTCCAAGAACTCTAAAAGCCTCCTTGTGGATACTTTGCAAGGTTAAGAATGTGTAGAGAGAAAGCTTGTGAAAGCTGATTATTTTTCCAAGTTAACAATGACTTAAAAGGTGCTACTTGTAAGCCTTTCTAAAGGAGTTTTTGGCCGAATTTCTCTTGGTGATTTTTGACCGAATATTACATCATATTAATAAGCTGGTGAGGCGGCAACTTGACCCTCACACTTGGGCATAAATGGGTCTCAAAGTTAATGGGCCTTGGCTGCCCATTTTCTTAATTCCTCTTCACTTAGTTTGCGCCCAACTAGTAAACTGGGTTGTGATGTACTTAGTCGCTTTTGATATCCTTCTTGGGCTGAAAATATAGTCCATTTATGATGCTAAAACATGGCTAAGGATTAACACGGACTTCATTCATAATCGGACATGGACAAATTCGACGTCGGTCGTCGCCTCCGTTTAGATAGAAATTTAAGCTAAGCAAGTAGGTAACTTACCTTCTAGCTTCCTAAGTCCTTCAAGAACCTCCATTCTCTCACTTTGTTTGGGGTCATGATCTTTTGAATTTGACATAAAACTTCTGTACACTCGACCCTCTTCAGCGTTAGACATACATGTCGCCCTCTAATTTGAGATTCAAGCACTTTTAAAATGGGAGCTAATTTGACCAACCCATATCATGTTTCATTTAAATAGTATTGGTATTGTAAGATGTGGGGTGTTAATCCTCCTCCCTTAGGAAGATTCGTCCTCGAATGTTAGCACAATTGGATAGCTTAACCAAGTTAAAATCTTTACTTACACAAACTTACTGACAAAATACTAAGTATTCAATCACACGTACCTATTTGTGTCCCAATTTTGCATGTTGGACTCCCTTTTTAGCTTTAAATAAGTAAGGGATATTTTAATTTCATCTGGTCCTTGGCCTCCCATATTATTTCTTCTACTTGCTGGTTTCTCCAAAGCACCTTCACTGAAGCTATTTCTTTATTCCTTAGCTTCCTAACTTGACGATCTAGAATAGTAATAGGTACCTATTCATATGTGAGATCTTCTATAACCTGCACATCTTCAATAGAAGTGACCCGGGATGGGTCACCTATGCATTATAGAAGCATTGAGACATGAAAAACTGGATGAAATATTGAAAGCTCTTGGGGTAGATCTAGTTCATATACAACCTGCCCGAACTACTTGATAATTTTATATGGCCCTATGTAACATGGGCTCAGTTTTCCTTTCTTACCAAGTCTCATAACCCCTTTCATTGGAGACACTTTTAAAAATACCCAATCCTCTATTGAGAATTCCAATCATCTCATTCTAGCATCTGCATATGATTTGTGACGACTTTGGGATGCTTCTAGCCATTGTTGTATTACCTTAACCTTTTCCATGGCTTGTTGTACTAAATCTGGCCAAAGCAAGGTGGTTTCACCCACTTTAAACCATCCAATTGACGACCTACATTTCCTCCCATACAAAGCTTCGTACGGTGCCATCTTGATACTCACGTGGCAGCTATTATTATAGTCAAATTCAATAAGTGGCAGATGGTCCACCCAACTACCTCTAAAGTCCAATGCACAAAATCGCAACATATCTTCAAGTGTCTGAATGATGCGTTCTACTTGACCGTCTGTTTGAGGGTGGAATGCTATACTCAAATTCACTTGTGTCCCTAAGCTCCTTTGGAAGGGCTTCCAAAACTTTGCAGTGAATTGAGCTCCACGGTCAGATATAATGGAGATTGGGACTCCATGTACCTTGACTACTCTTTAGTTGTATAATCACTCCGGACTGGCAAGAAGTGTGCTGACTGTGTGAGCTTGTCAATTATTACCCATATGGAGTCAAACTTCTGAAATGAGCATGGCAACCCGTAACAAAATCCAAATTGATCATATCCTACTTCCTTGTTGGAAGCTCTATACATTGCATATAACCTCCTGGCTTTTGATGTTCTACTTTCACTTGTTCGCAATTTGGAGATTGAGCCACAAATTCTATAAGGTCCTCTTTCATGCCTCCCCACCAAAATATTCCCTTCAGGTCGTGGTACATCTTAGTTGATCCTGGATGGATGGAATATCGGGAATGATGGGCTTCTTTCATTATCCTCTTTTTTAATAAATTAATATCAAGCACACATAATCTATTTTGGCAGTAAAGTACTCCATTTTATGTAAGGTCAAAGCCCTTTGTCATACTCTGACTTTCCTTTTCCTTATGCTTTTGTAGAATAGGATCCTAGAACTATTTTTCTTTCACCTCCATTACCAATGAAGACTCCGCGGCATTATGCACAATAACCCCTTCCTTTGGAGTTTCAAGAAAGTGAACTCCAAAACAGGATAGCTGACGTAGATCCTTAGACAATCCTTGACTTGTCATAGCTTGGTCACCAGTATTCATGATTGCTTTACGACTCAAAGCACCGGCTACCACATTTGCCTTCCCCTGATGGTATAGTATATCAATGCCATAAAACTTTATTAGCTCTATCCATCTCCGTTGTCTTAAGTTTAGGTCTTTCTGCTTAAAGATGTATTGTAAACACTTATGGTCAATATATACGTCAACGTGAACCCCATACAAATAGTAGCACCATATTTTCAGAACAAATACAATCAGTGCTAGCTCAAGATCTTGAGTTGGGTAGTTTTTCTCATGTGGTCGTAGCTGTCAAGATGCATATGCAATTACCCTACCATGTCATGTTAGTACATACCCTAAGCCAACTCCTGATACATCGCAATACACTGCATACCCCTCGGTGCCTTCTAGATGTACTAGCACAGGTGCAGACATTAGCTTATTTTTTAGCTCGTGGAAGCTCCTTCCACATGCATCATTCCATTGGAACTTGGTTGCCTTATGCGTCAACTTTGTTAGAGGTGCAGAAATAGAAGAAAAACTTTCCAAAAACCTCCAATAATAACCTGCCAAACCGAGGAAACTCTAAACTTCTATGGGTGTCGTAGGCCTTGGCCGATCTTTCACAACCTCAATCTTTTGTGAATCAACCCTTATTCCCTCATCGAACACAATATGACCTAAACATGCCACTTATTTTAGCCAAAATTCACATTTAGAAAACTTGGCATAAACTATCGATCAAGAAGAACCTAAAACACTTGTCGTTAGTGATTTGCGTTGTCCTCTTCTGATCTTGAATATACCAAAATGTCATCTATAAACACTATCACAAACACGTCCAAGAATGGCTTTCATAACCAATTCATCAGATCCATAAAAACTACTGGGCATTCGTTATCCCAAATGACATAACAAGATATTCAAAGTGACCATAGCGTGTTCTGAAAGCAATCTTAGGTATATCTTTCTCCTACATCCTCACTTGGTGATTACCTGATCTCAAATTAGTTTTTGAAAAGCATTTGGCACCTTGTAACTGATCAAGTAAATCATCAATCCTGGGGAGGAGGTAAACAACAACAACATACCCAGTGAAATCCCACAAGTGGGGTCTGGGGAGGGTAAATTGTACGCAGACCTTACCGCTACCTCATAGAGGTAGAGAGGCTGTTTCCTAAAACCCTCAGCTCAAACCCCATAAGCAGAAGAACCTAGATATGGCAAAAGAGTAAGTGAATAGTGTATGAGTAAAAAAAAGTGAATAACTTACGAACTTGAATATGAGTAAAAAGTAGAAAGTAGCAAGTAGATAGCATCTGAACAGAAAATTCAGAATGAATAGCCTGTCTAAAAAAGTAGTGAAAAGCATATGACAATATGTAAACATGACAGATTTTCGCATATCAATCAGACAATGAATATATAAAAGGAAATACTAGTGGTACAGTATTACAAATACTACTACTAAGAAGAGGAAGAGGAAAGTGGGATAGGAAGATAGAGGAGGAAAAGAAAAGAAGTAGAGGAGGAGAAGAAGAGGGAAGAGAATCAGACATATAGTGTGAATACAAGAAGTATCCCTGCACAGCTACCCTACCAAACCCAAAACCAAGCAGCACCTAAACCTCATGATCAACCCACTATTCTTATATGCGACCGCCACATCTTCCTATCCAGGGTCATGTCCTCAGTAATATTAAGTTCTGCCATATCATGCCTAATCATCTCTACCCAGTACTTCTTCGGTCTACCTCTACCTCTCCGGGTAGCTTCCACAGCCAGCCTGTCGCATCTCCTGACAGGGGCATCGAAATCGCTTCTCTGCACATGTCCAAACCAACGCAAGCGAGCTTCTCTTATCTTCTCGACCACCGAGGCCACCTCAAGCTTCTCCCGAACGTACTCATTCCTCACCTTGTCACTCCCGGTGTTGCCGCGCATCCACCTCAACATCCTCATCTCTGCAACATGCATTTTCTGCACCTGTGCATTTTTGATTCGCCAACATTCCATTCCATACAACAACGATAATCTAACCACTGTCTTATAAAACTTACCTTTGAGTTTAAGGGGAATCTTCTTGTCACACAGAACTCCAGAAGCAAGCCTCCACTTAATCCATGCTGCCCCAATACGATGTGTGACATCCTCATCGATCTCGCCACTGCTCTGGATGATGGACCCCAAGTACTTAAAGTTTTCCCTCTTAGGGATAGTATGAGTGGCAAGCCTCACTTCCGTATCTGGATCCCCCCTCACACCACTGAAATTGCACTCCATGTACTCAGTTTTGGTCCTGCTCAGTATGAATCCTTTTGACTCCAGGTATTTATTCTTAATTTTCACCTTATTCAATTGTCGATAGAGGATACACATTCTTAAAGTTCCATGCTTTCTACATAAAAATAACACTGGTGCACCCTAAGGGGACACACTAGGTCTTATAAAACCCTTCTCCAATAAGTCTTTTAACTGCTCTTTTAATTCATGCAATTCTGCTGGGCCATTCTATATGGAGGGACGGAAATAGGTTGAGTTCCTGGAAGTAAGTCAATACCAAAATCTACTTCTTATTCTGGAGGTAACCCTGGATGATCTTCAGGGAACAGGGAACACATTAACATATTCATTCACTACTGGAACTGATAGAAGAGTTGGTGATTGTGCCTCCATATCCCTCACTCTAACTAAGTGACATATATACCCCTTTGATATCATCTTTCTAGCCTTAAAATAAGAGATAAACTTACTATTTGGTGCCCCAATGTTGACTTTCCATTCGAGAACTGCCTCATTTGGAAAGTGGAAGTACACTTTCTTAGTTCGGCAATCCACGGTGGTATAGCAAGAAGCTAACCAATCCATGCCCATTATAACATCAAATTCCACCATTTCTAGCTCAATAAGGCCAGCCAATGAGTCACAGTCAAAAATAGTAACTACACAGTCATAATAAATCCTTCTAGCCATAATAGATTCACCGGTTGGTGTGGACACTTCAAATGGTTGGTTCAATAATTTGGGTGTTCTCTTAAGCTTCCCAGCAACTAGCGGGGTAATGTATGATAGTGTAGAACCATGCTCAATTAATGCATATACATTATGTGAAAACATGGAGAATGTACTTGTGACCACAACGGGTGAAGCTTCCAAATTTTGCAGACTCCCAGAGCATAAGTGCAATTCTGGACTCCACTAGAGCAAGATGCCCCTCTAACACCTCTAACATGACCTATAGGTGCTTGTTGACCCCAACCTAATGGAGGAACTGACGATGATGATGCAACAACTAACTAAGTAGATTGTGCTATATCCCCTATGCGCCTCCTCAAACAATCTTTTATCGTATACCGTAGCGCACCACACCAGTAACAAGCGTCTTTCCCAACATGACATTTACCTAAATGACTTCTTCCACACTGTTTATAAGGCAAAATAGTGGTCATTTGTTGGCCTGCTGAATATCCCGCTGTCTGGGCACATTGCCGTTCACTTCTTGGACCAAACTGATTTCTCCTAGACTCCTGAAGTTGTAGTGGAGCACTGGCTGCAGAGTAGGAGTATGATGGCATAGGTGGTCTATTAAAAAACTGAGGCCTATGCTCACCTTAGGATGGTGTATACTACCCTATATACCTGGCCCTCTTGGACTGCTCCCTTTCTAACTCTTGTGTCCTTCTCCTTTTCCTCTGATACTCCAATTTCTATGCAAAAGTTTGCATTGTTTCTATATCCATGTCTTTTTTTCAAGGAATTAATGGTACAGTATCTGACCAGATAAATATCCAATCTATCGACATATCGATGAACTTTATCTTCCATAGTAGCAATTACATTAGGAGCGTACCTGACCAGGGAATTAAATTGGAGGCTATACTCCCTCAAACTCATATTACCTTGGTGCAGGTTCAAGAAATAATCTGCATGGGCCTCTCAGATCTCTAATGGCAAGTAATGGTCTAGAAATGCCTCTTTGAACTCCTTCCATGTAGTTGGAGGTGCCTCTATGCACTTAGATCGCTTGCAAACTTCATACCATAATATAGCCACACCATTTAAACTATATGTCTCTAACTCAATAGCTTATGTACTACTCACATGCATAAGATCTAAAGTGCATTGAATCTGATCAATAAAGTCTTGGGTATCTTCATTATGATCTGACCCAATGAAGGATAGAGGGTACAAATTAAGAAAATCATGTATCCTTGTGCCAGCTGCCCTATTTGCACCACTGCACCTATAACCGGACCTTCCTATCTTTGACCTTGGACAGCAACTATAGAGGTCAATAGTTGGACTGCATTTTTCAGATCTTTCACGGTAACATCGATAGGTGGTTCCAGGGAATTTTCACTATTTCCTGGTTCATCAGGAGCTGGAGAAGTTGGAGATGTATGTGATAGAGACTCCTCTTAAACCTCATTTCATTGTCTCACCTAACTGGGTATACCAACCACCACTTCTACTCCTTTCCCTTTACCTTTCTTTTGCCTGGTTTCTGGCATACTTGTTGTATAAAACAATTTAGGAGTTAGACATAATGCACCTATTACACTTGGCTCTATGGCACGATCTAAAGAATGAAAAGAAAGTAATAACTCCTAAATTCCACGTAGCCTGCTCCTTATAAATTTGGTGCACAACACATCGCTAAAAAAGATTCGACATAGACACAGCTTTGTAGGCTCCCTAAGATGACCCACTCTGATACCATTTCTGTCATGCCGAAAGTCCCGTTAAGGCAGATTGACACCCGTTGACGATGAGGATCGGGAGAACAAACTAGTATCCATGCACTTTCTATACATATTATAAGGAATTTCCAGATTTGAAATGCCTTTTAGAAAATAAATAGTGATAACAAGCCAAAAGGAAATGCATATGGCTAGGCCGTTGGGGCCACAATGTTTAAAGTACGAGACATGACCACACTTTAATTTACATAGTTTACAAAGCCTCTACATAAGGAAAAGTATCTGATAAGGGTCGGGACAGGCCCCGCCTCGACTAACTATACAATACAAAAATATAAGGTCTAGACACACAAAGCTCTGAAGTAACCTGGAGCTCGGTAGCAGTAGCTGGATATCTTGTACTCCTACTGGGGAGATCTACTAGCACCTGCACCTACATCATGAAATGTAGGTCCCCTGTAATAGACGTTAGTATGAGGTAATATACTAAATATGTAAGGTAACAAATATTGTATATCAAGCAACAACTCAAATAGAACTATGCACTAGTGTAAGATAAGAGACCACCTTTAGTTATACTGTGGAATCATGTACTTTATTTTCTTTTTATTACTTTACCTTTACTCTATAATCTGTGCACAGTATGTGATATAAATGACCAGCTGATCAGTGGTAAATCTATATCGGGATCGGCCCTGGCTAGGCTTTTCCTTTAACCCCTTCGGCTACCCCCTGTGATAGGATCAACCCTGGCTAGGTGATTCTTCCCCCCTTCGGGTTACCACCTATCAATAAGCAATATACTTTGCCTTTCAATTACCTTTGAAATGATTTATTTGGTGGTCACAATATTGGAGCTATTGGGATGCAGATGTTGCATGTAACATGCAGATAATCATACAAGACAATATGACAATGAAAAGAGTATGTTACATAAATTATGAAATGCGTATGAGTTGAAACAACTCCTGAACTTTATTTACAAACATGAACCTATGTAACTTGGTATCCACATATGTATGTAGATTTGAAGGTTACTATTTATGGGAGCATATGAATATGTGAAACAGTGGAGACACAGTTAGTAGTTGTGTCGGAGTTTGTAAGTGCCTTTATGTGCCAAGAAAGAATCTAGATTTCATGCCAAGAAATACGAAATCGAGTAGCCTTACATACCTCGCTATACGACCTCGCTATTACCTCGAGATAACCTTTCCTTTCTCAATATAGTTTATCTACGACATAGTAGGTGCGAAAACTAGCATTAACAACCAATAGATACATCTTGGTAGCCCAATCTCATAAAAAAACAACATAAGGGCAGCAAGCGGATAATTATAAACCCTAACATATTCTTTCAATCTTTCCACCCCTAATCATATTTTCTAATACACATTCTCATATACATATCATGCAGCCTATTTTAGTGCCATAACATTCTTACAATCTCCCACAAAGCCAAACACATAATAATTCTATGCAACATACAATTAGGTGGCATAATGTTACATCCCTTCGTTACATTTTGACGTCGACAATTCCTAACTTGTTCAAACTTTAACCAAACTTTTCTTAACACATCTATAAATAAAAACAGCCTTAAAACAGTCGTAGAAAAGTACCAAAGTAGTCATGAACGACATGAGCCAATAGCCTGCCATCCAACAGCCCACAAGTTCATGTTAAGAACACAATTGCGATATTCTATAAGAACTCACTTTTGCGGACTGTAAAGATCGTGAAGCAGCCTTCTTACAACATTGAAGAATCAATACTCATTAAGAACAGTAGCATCCCTTGACAATCAATCGAAGCAAAAAGACAAAAGCTTCCAAATAAACAAGAAAAATATACAACAACTTTTGGAACACATGCTGTCCAAAAGTTTCCGCATATACCTAACCAACTTAATCTCTTGTTTTCTATAAGAAAACTATACTAAACACATAAGTAAACTTACTTATCATTACCTTCAAGGTGTAGGGCTTCTCCAAGAACCCTAAAAGCCTCCTTGTGGCTGCTTTGCAAGATTAAGAAAGTGTAGATAGAAAGTTTGTGAAAGCTGATTGTTATTCCAAGTTAACAATGACTTAAAGGCGCTACTTGTAAGCCTTTTTAAAAGAGATTTTGGCCGTCTTTCTCTTGGAAATTTGAATATATATTATCACATATTAATAAGTTGGTGAGGCAGCAGGTTCGCCCTCACTCTTGGGCCTAAATGGGTCTCCAAGTTGATGGGCTTTGGCTGCCCATTTTCTTAATTCCTCTTCACTTAGTTTAGGCCCAATTAGTCAAGTGGGTTGTGATGTACTTGGGCCCTTTTGATATCCTTCTTGGGCATAAAATATAGTCCATTTATGATGCAAAAACATGGGCTATGGTTACACCCTTAACACAAACTTTATTCATAATCGGACTTGCACAAATTCGACGTCGGTCCTCGTCTCCTTTCAGCTAGAATTTAAGATAAGAAAGTAGGCGACTCATCTGTTAGCTTCCTAAGTTCTACAAGCACCTCAATTCTCTCACTTTTTTTAGGGTCGTTATCTCCTGAATTTGACATAAAACTTATTTACACTCGACCCTCTTTAGAGCTAGACATACATATCGCCCTTTAATTTAAGATTCAAGCACTTTTTAAAATTGGCGCTAATTTGACCAACCCATATCATGTTACATTTCCATAGTACTAGTATTGTAAGATGTGGGGTGTTACATCCTCCCCCCCTTAGGAACATTCATCCTCTAATATTAGCACAATTGGATAGCATAACCAACTTTAAACCTTTACTTACACAAACTTTTGACAACACACTATGTATTCAATCATACGTACCTATTTGTGTCCAAATTCTTCATGTTAGACCTCCTCTTTAGCTTCAAATAAGTAAGGGTATTTTGATTTCGTTGTGTCCTCGACCTCCATGTCATCTCTTCTGCTTGCTGGTTTCTCCAAAGTAATTTTATTGAAGTCATTTCTTTATTTCTTTGCTTCTTAACTTGACGATCTAGAAGTGTAATAGGTACCTCTTGATACGTGAGATCTTTTGTAGCTTGCACATCTTTAATAGGAGTGATAGGGATGGATCACCTATCCATTTTCGAAGCATTGAGACATGAAAAACTGGATGGACAATTGAAAGCTTTTGGGGTAGCTCTAACTCGTATGCAAGCTGCCCAAACTTCTTAATAATTTTATATATGGCCCTATATAACGTGAGCTCAGTTTCTATTTTTGCCCAAATCCCATGACCCCTTTCATTGGAGACACTTTCAAATATACCCAATCCTCTACCGAAAATTCTAGTCCTCTCCTCCTAACATCTGCATATGATTTGTGACGGGTTTGGGCTATTTTTAGCCATTATTGCATTACTCTAACTTTTTTCAAGGCTTGTTGTACTAGATCTAGCCCACGAAAGGTGGTTTCAACTACTTCAAACCATCCAATTGGCGACCTACATTTCCTTCCATCCAAAGCTTCATAAGGTACCATCTTGATACTTGAGTGGTATCTATTATTATAGGGAAAATTAATAAGTGGAAAATGGTCAACCCAACTATCTTTAAAGTCCAATGCACGAGCCCGCAACATATCTTAAAGTGTTTGAATAGTGCGTTCAGCTTGATCGTCTGTCCGAGGGTGGAATGTTATACTCAAATTCACTTGTGTCCCTAAATTCCTTTCAAAGGACTTCAAAAACTTAGCAGTGAATTGAGCCCCCCCGATCTGATATAATAGAAATTGGGACCTTATGTAGCCTCACTATCTCTTTGAGGTATAACTTGGCATATTCTTTAGCTGTATAATCACTCCTAACTGGTAAGAAGTGTGCTTACTTTGTGAGTCTGTCAACTATTACCCATATAGAGTCAAACTTCTGAAATGAGCGAGGAAACCTAGTAATAAAATCCATGTTGATCATATCCCACTTCCATGTTGGAAGCTCTATTTACTACATATAACTTCCTGGATTTTGGTGCTCTACTTATATTTGTTGGCAATTTTGACATTGAGCCACAAATTCTGCATGGTCCTTTTTCATGCCTCCCTACCAAAACATTCCCTTCAGGTCATGATACGTCTTAGTCGATCCTGGATGGATGGAATATCTTGAATGATGGGCTTCTTCCATTATCCTCTTAGTCCATTAATATCAGGCACATATAATCTATTTTGGCAATAAAGAACTCCATTTTGTGTAAGGTCAAAGCCCTTTATCATACCCTAACTCACCCTTGTCTTTAAGTCATCTTAAAAGAGAATCGTCAAACTGTTTTTCTTTTACCTCCATTACTAATGAAGATGCATTATGGACAATAACCTCTTCCTTTGGATTTCAAGAAGGCGAACTTCCAAACTAGCTAGTTGACATAGCTACTTAGCCACTTCTTGACTTACCATGGCTTGATCACCAATATTCACGATTGCTTTACAACTCAAAGCATTGACTACCACAATTGCCTTCCCCGGATGGTATAGTATATCAACGTAGTAATCCTTTATTAGCTCTAGCCATCTCCGTTGTCTTAAATTTAGGTCTTTCTACTTAAAAATATACTGTAAACTGTTATAATCAGTATATATTCAACGTGAACCCCATACAAATAGTAGCACCATATTTTCAGAGCAAACAAAACCAATGCTAGCTCAATATCATGTGTTGGGTAGTTTTTCTCATATGGTCATAGTTGTCTAGATGAATAAGTAATTACCCTACTATGTTGTATAGGTGGACACCCTAATCCAACTACTAAAACATCACAATACACTGCATACCCCTCAGTTCGTTCTAGAAGTACTAGCATAGGTGTAGAAGTTAACTTATTTTCCAGCTCTTGGAAGCTCCTTGCACATGCATCAGTCCATCAGAACTTGGTTGCCTTATATATCAACTTTGTTAGAGATGAAGAAATAGAAGAAAAACCTTCAACAAACATTCTGTAATAACCTGCCAAACATAGGAAGCACCGAACTTCCGTGGGTGTCATTGGCCTTGGCCAATCTTTAACAGCCTCTACTTTTGTGAATCAACCCTTATTCCCTCATTGAATACATTATGACCCAAGAATGCCATTGATTTACGCAAAATTTACATTTAGAAAATTTGGCATACAACTGTCGATTATCAAGAACTTGTAACACTTATCGTAAGTGATTTGCATGGTGCTCTTCTGATCTTGAATATACCAAAATGTCATCTATAAATACTATCACAAACACATCCAAGAATGGCTTAAATACCCTATTCATCAGATCATAAAAACTACTGGTGCATTCGTTAGACAAAATGACATAACAAGAAATTCAAAGTGACCATAACATGTTCTTAGAGCTATTTTAGGTATATCTTTATCCTTCACCCTCACTTGGTGATACCTTGATCTCAAATAAATTTTTGAATAACATTTGGCACCCTGTAACTAATCAAATAAATCAGCAATCCTTGAGAGGGTGTATTTATTCTTAATTGTCACCCTATTCAATTATCAATAGTAAATACACATTCTCAAGGTGCCATCTTTTTTGCATACAAATAGCACTGGTGAACCCTAAGGGGACACATTAGGTCTTATAAAACCCTTCTCCAATAAGTCTTTTAGCTGCTTTTTTATTCATACAATTCTACTAGGGCCATTCTATATGGAGGGATGGAAATAGGTTGAGTGCCTGGAAGTAAGTCAATACCAAAATCTACTTCTCGTTCTGGAGGCAAGCATGGAAGTTCTTTAGGGAGCACATCAACAAATTCATTCACCACTGGAACTAATTGATGAGTTGGCAATTCTGCCCCAATGTCCCTTACTCTAACTAAATGACATATATACCCCTTAGTTATCATCTTTCTTGCTTTAAAATAACAAAGAAACCTCCCCTTGGTTCCCCCATATTACCTTCCCATTCACGAACTGCCTCATTTGGAAAGTGGAAGTACACTCTCTTAGTTCAGTAATCCACCGTGGAATAGCAAGAAGCTAACCAATCCATACCCATTATAACATCAAATTCCACCATTTCTAGCTCAATAAGGCCAGATAATGTGTCACAGCCACAAACAGTTATTACACGGTCATAGTAAATCCTTCTAGCCATAATAGATTCATCGGTTGGTGTAGACACTTCAAATAGTTTGTTCAATAATTTAAGTGTTCTCTCAAGCTTCCTAGCAACTAATGGAGTGATGTATGGTAGTATGGAATCAGAGTCAATTAATGCATATACATTATTTGAAAAGACGGAGAATGTACCTGTGACCACATCGGGTGAAGCTTCCAAATTTTTCCGACTACCCAGAGCATAAGTGCGAGTCCGCTAGAGCTAGCTATCCCTCTTACACCTCTAGCACGACTCATAGGTGCTTGTTGAGCCCTACCTAATAGAGGAACTAACGATGATGATGCAACAGCTAACCCAGTAAATTGTGCTATATCACCCATACGCCTCCTCGGGTAATCTCTTATCATATGCCGTGGCGCACTACACAAATAACAAGCGTATGTCCCAACATGACATATACCTGAATGAATTCTCCCACAATGTTTACAAGGTTGCCTAGGAGTCATTTGCTGGCCTGCTGAATATCCCATTGTCTGGCCACCTTGCCCTCATTTCTTGGACCAAACTAATTACTCCTAGACCCCTGAAGTTAGGGTAGAGCACTGGCTGCAGAGTAGGAGGATGATGGCCTAGGCAGTCTATTAGAAATCTGAGGCCTAAGCTCACCCTGGGGTGGTGTAAACTGCCCTGTAGACC
The DNA here is from genome assembly GCA_011800125.2 of Solanum clarkiae. Taxonomy (NCBI): domain Eukaryota; kingdom Viridiplantae; phylum Streptophyta; class Magnoliopsida; order Solanales; family Solanaceae; genus Solanum; species Solanum clarkiae. Next base: position 5,917 of record JAABOM020116565.1, on the reverse strand, counting down.
TGGCTCTCTTGGACTGCAACCTTTCTAACTCTTGTGTCCTTCTCCTTTGCCTCTGATCCTCCAATTTCTATGCAAAAACTTGCATTCTTACTATATCCATATCTTTCTTTAAGGAAGCAATGGTAGAGTCTCTGGCCAGATACATATCCAATCAATCCACATATCGATGAACTCTATCTGCCATAACAGTAACTACAATAGAAGCATACCTGGCCAAGGAATTAAATTGGAGGCTATATTCCCTCACGCTCATATTTCCTTGGTGGAGGTTCAAGAACTGATCTACATGGGCATATCGGATTCCTAACGGCAGGTAATGGTTGAGAAATGCCTCTTTGAACTCCTTCCAGGTAGTTGGAGGTGCATCTATACCCTTAGATTGCTTCCAAGCTTCTTACCACAATATAGCCACACCCTTCAACCTATATGTCGCTAACTCGACAACTTCTGTACAACTCACATGCATAACATATAAAATGCATTGAATCTGATCAATAAAGTCTTGTGGATCTTCATGAGGATCTGAGTAGTGAAGGATGGAGGGTCCAAATTAAGGGAGTCATGTATCTTCGTGCTATCTTCCCTATTCGCACCACCTGCACCTATAACTGGACCTTCCTGTCTTTGACCTTGTCCAGCAACTATACGAGTCAATAGTTGGATTGCATTTCTCAGATCCTGCACGGTAGTATCAATAGGTGGTTCTGGGAATTTCACTACTTCCTGGTTCATCAGAAGCTGGAGGAGTTGGAGATGTCTATGACAGTGACTCATTTTAAGCCTGACTTCATTGTCTCACCTGACTAGGTATACCAATCACCACTTCTACTTTCTTCCCTTTACCTTTGTTTTTTCTGGTTGCTTGCATACTTGTTATATGAAACAATTTAGGGGTAAGACACAATCCACCTATTACACTTGGCTTTGTGGCACGATTTAAAGAATGAAAACAAAGTAACAACTCCTTAATGCTATGTAGCCTCCTGATTACAAAATGTGGTGCACAATACATTGATAAATAAGACTCTAAATAGACAGGGCTTTGTAGACTCCCTAGGATGACCCGCTCTGATACCACTTGTCACACCCAAAGTCCCGCTAAGGCAGACTGGCACCCATTGCTGATAAGTCTCAAGAGAACCAACCTGTATCCATGTTCTTTCTATACATATTATAAGGGATTTCTATATTCAACATGTTTTCCAGAAAGTAAACAGTAATAACTAGGGAAAAGGAAATGCATATGATGTAATGATATGCCCTAACACTGCGAGGTATTGTCCGCTTTGGACACTGTGGCCACAGTGCCATACGTTCCCGAACGGATTTGTCCACTTGGGTTACCCCAAAAGGCGCCTCACAAGTTAGATCAAAGCCTCTACTAATATAGCCCAGGAACTCCCCCTCTTTTTCCAATGTGAAATTTGCCTAAGTGACCCGAGGTGAAAGAGGCCAAGAACTCACCCCCCGTAGGGACTCAGCGTCCTCGCTAAGGTTTGCCCCACCACCGTACTAGCAGAGAGTCGGCTCTGATACCAACTGTAACGATCTACCCTAACACTACGAGGTATTATCCGCCTTGGCTCACTTAGGCGAATCCCACATCGAAAAAAGAGGGGGATTTCCAGGCCTATATTAGTAGAGGCTTGGATCTAAATTGTGAGGCGCCTTTTGGGGTAACCCAAGGGGACAAATCTGTGCGGGTACGCGTGGCACTGTCGCCACGATTGCCAAAGCGGACAATACCTCACAATATTAGGGCAGATCGTTATAGTTGGTATCAGAGCTAACTCTCTACTAGTACGGTGGTGGGGAAAACCTCAGCGAAGACGCTGAGTCCCTATGGGGGGTGAGTGCTTGGCCTCGTTCGCCTCGGCTCACTTAGGCGAATCCCACATCAGAAAAAGAGGGGGAGTTCCTGGGCTATATTAGTAGAGGCTTGGATCTAACTTGTGAGGCACCTTTTGGGGTAACCCAAGGTGACAAATCCATACGGGCACGCGTGGCACTATCTCCACGGTGTACAAAGCGGACAATACCTCGCAGTGTTGGGGCAGATCGTTACATATGACTAGGCCGTTGTGGCCATGTTGTCAAAAGTATGATACATGATCACACTTTAATTTACATAGTCTACAAAGTATCTGGGTAAGGAAAAGTATCCAATAAGAGTTGGGACAGGCCCCACCTCAACTAACTATGCAATACAAAAATGTAAACTCTAGACACACAATGATCCGAACCAACCTGGAGCTTGGTAACAACAGCTGGATACCCTGTACTGCTAGTAGGGAGATCTACTGGCACCTGTACTTACAACATGAAACGCAGGTCCCCTATAAGGGACGTCAGTATAAGATATTTACTGAATATGTAAGGTAGGAAATATTGTATAAGAAGTAACAACTAAAATGAAACTATGCACTGGTGTAGGATAGGAGACCACCTTTAGTTATACCGTGAGATCATGTACTTCATGTTCCTTTTATTACTTTACCTTTATTGTAAAATATGTGCACAACATATAATACAAATGATGAGCTGATAAGTTGTAAATCTATATCGGGATCGGTCCTGGATAAGTTTTTCCTTTCACCCCTTGGGCTACACCCTGTGAGAGGATCGATCCTGGCTAGGTGATTCCTCTATCCCTCGGGTTACCACCTATCAATAAGCAATATACTTTATCTTTTAATTACTTTTGAGATGATTTTATTGGTGGTCATAATATTGGAGCTGTAGGACTATTGATGTAGCATGTGACATGTAAATAATCATATGAGACAATACGACAATGAAAAGAGTGCATTACATAAATTATGAAATGCGTACGAGATGAAACAACTTGTGAACTTTATTTAGCAACAAGAACTCATGTATCTTTGTATCTAAGTACGTATGTATATTTGAAGGTGAATATGTATGGGAGCATATGGATATGTGAAAAGAGTGAAGACATGGTTAATAGTTGCATTGGCATTGGTAAGTGCGTTTATGTGCCAAGGAAGAATCTACATTTCATGCTAAATAATACGAAATCGAGTAGCCTTATATACCTCATTGTATGACCTCGTTATTACCTCGAGATAACCTTCACTTCCTCCAATATTTATCTACAATATAGTTGGTGATAAGACTAGCATTAGCAGCCAATAGATACATCTAGGCAACCCAATCTCAAAAAAAAAAACACACACAGGCGGCAAGCGTATAATTATAAACCCGAGCATATCCTTTCAACCTTTCCGCCTCTACTCGTATTTTCTAATATACATTCTCATATTCATATCATGTGCAGCCTATTTTAGTTCAATAATGGTCTTAAAATAGCTGACAAAGCACAACACATAACAATTCTACACAACATACAAATAGACGGCATAACGTTACATCCCCTCGCTACATTTCGATGTCGACAATTCCAAACCTATTCCAACTTTAACCAAACAGTCCCCACCATATATAAACATATAAACAATCCTGAAATAGTGCAAAAATAGTTTTATAGTATATAGAGAATATGAAACAACAATCTCTGATTATAATCCCACAAGTTCCTATTAAGAGCACAATTACGATATCGTACAACAACACATTTTTGTGGACTGTAAAAGTGATGCAGCAGCCTTGTTACATCATTAACAAACTAAAACTTTCTGAAAACATAAGTCTTACTTCATAATCCAGCCAAACAAAAAGAGAAAAGTCTTTTAATCAACAAGAGAAGTGCACAACAATCCTCAGGACACATGTCCTAAAATTTTGGCATAAACATAACCAGTCTAGTCTCTTGTTTTGCATAAGAAAACCATGCTAAACATATAAGTATTCTTACTTACCTTTATCCTCAAGGTGTAGGGCTTCTCCAAGAACCCTGAAAGTCTCCTTGTGGCTGCTTTGCAAAGTTACGAAGGTGTAGAGAGAAAGCTTGTGAAAGTTGATTTTCTTTCCCAAGTTAAGAATGAACTAAAGGTGCTACTTGTAAGACTTTTTAAAGGAGCCTTTATCTGACTTTTTTCTGTGGTTTAAACCTCATATTATCAAGGTGGTGATGCAGTATCTTAGCTCTTTCACTTCGGCCTAATTGGGTTTCAAAGTTGGTGGGCCTTGACTGCACATTTTCCTAATTTCTCTTCACTTAGTTTGGGTCCAAATAATCAAGTGGGTTGTGGCGTACTTAGGCCCTTTTTATATTCTTCTTGGGATAATATTTATTATGATAAAACACTGGCTAAAGTTACACCCTTAACATGGAGTTTATCCTTAACTGGACTTGGATGGATTTGACGTCGGGCCTTATCTTCGTCTAGCTAGCAAGTTTAAGCTAAGCAAATAGGTGATTCACCTACTAGATTCATAAGTCCTACAAGTACCTCACTTCTTTCACCTCAATTAAGGTCTTCATCTACTAAATTTGACTTAAGACTTATTTACACTCGACCCTCTTTAGCGTTAGACATACATATCCCCCTCTAATTCAAGATTTAAGCACTTTTAGAAATTGGCACTGATTTGAAAATCCATATCACGTTTCATTTTCATAGTACTAATGTTGTAAGATGTAGGGTGTTAAGGTGTGTCCTAGATCCGAAAGGAAGCATGGTGGCCCATGCTTGAAGGGTTCTAATGCATGCTTTGATTATGGAGAGCTTGGTAACAAACGGGTTGATTGTCCAAGGAACCGTGTCAAGGTTCGAGGTACAAATGTAGTTCCATTAGGTAGAGATGGTCCTCAAGGTCATTCCCTAAGGAAAAATTGATTCTATGCTCTACATGGAAGGCAAGGGGTTGGTGAGGTCTCCGATGTTGTTATCGGTATGTTGAAAATCTTTGATCTTGATTTATATGCTTTGATTGATCTGGGTGCCACCCTTTCCTTTGTTACGAACTTTGTTGCTAAAAAGTTCCATGTTGAGTAGGAGTTTTTACATGAGTCATATGAGGTGTCTGCTCCTATTGATGCGTCTATTGTTGCTAGGAAGGTGTTTAGAAATTGTCAAGTTTGCATCTTGCATAAAATCTTACCTTGTTTTCCTGTTGAATTAGATATAATTGATTGTGATGTTATCTTTGGGATGGATTGGTTTCATATATACTATGCTTCTAATGGTTGTAAGACCCGTAGGGTCAAGTGTCAATTTCCAAATGAACCCGTTCTTGAGTGGGAATGTCATGATATAATAGTGAGGAGTAGGTTCATCTCATCTATTAAGCCCATAGCTTAATTTCTAAGGGGGTATTTCTATCATCTTATAAGAGTCAAAGATGTGGAGTCCAAAGTCCCTTCCATTAAGTCATTTCTGATTGTAAATGAATTTTTTGATGTCTTCCCAAATGACCTTCCTGGTGACCCTCCCAAAAGGAAGATAGATTTTGGCGTAGATCTCCTTCCCAACATCTAACCTATCTCTATTCCCCCTTATCGAATGACCCCAGTGGAGTTGAAGGAGTGAAATGAGTTAAAGGAGCAATTGAAAAAATTGTTGGAGAAGGGAGTTATTAGACCTAGACAATAACTTTAGGGTGCACCGATGTTGTTTGTAAAAAAGAAAGATGGGTCACTTAGAGTGTGCATTGACTACCGGCAACTCAATAGATTCACTATAAGGAATAGATATCCTCTTCCAAAAATTGATGACTTGTTTGACCAATTCCAAGGGGCTAGCTTTTTCATTAAGATTGATCTTCGGTCTGGGTACTATCAAGTAAGGGTGAGGGAGTGTGATATTCCAAAGACGACCTTCTGGACTAGATATGGGCACTATGAATTTGTGGTGATGTCCTTTGGATTGACTAATGTGCCGGTCATGTTCATGCACCTAATGAATAAGGTCTTCAAGCCCTACCTTGATTCCTTTGTTGTGGTCTTCATTGATGATATTTTGATCTATTCACATAGTAGGGAGGAGCATATGGG
>JAABOM020116556.1:0-23236 GCA_011800125.2 Solanum clarkiae | reverse complement strand
TAGCAAAGGTCCCAGTAGTAAGATTGAGACATTTATTTTCATAATCCTTACTTTTAAAATGAAGAAAACAAAATATGTACCTCTAACATAAGACTTAATGTGGGCCAAGACAAGCATTTGGGCTCACCCTCATTGTGAAAGTACACCAAAAAACAAGGATAGTCTTTAATACATAGGTTAAGAACATGAATATTTCCCTCGCACATAAGGACTCACCAAGTAGCTTGAATGGATACCACTAGCCACGTGGAGGAGGATGATGACCAAATGAAGCTCCAGTTCCTACATGGTACCATCATGTAGGCATAGAGTATGCGTTAGTACGTTTGAATATATTAAGTATGTAGGATGCAATGCTACAAGAGATAGGCATCATAATCAAAATGCATAACAATAGGCAATAAGCATAATATAACAATATTGCATGTATGATCAATGCTTAAGTAAAACATGCTTAAGTAACTCATGCTTATATAGGATAGCATATGCGTAGAAAAGACCAAGCTAGATTTCTGAAGTACAAACCCCTTGGTAGGTTGGTGATGATGCTACCCTATCGCCTAGGTGGAAAGCTACAAACCCCTTAATGGGTTACCAAGGTACAAAACCTTTGATAGGTTAGTGATGATGGCACCCCATCACCCTAGTGCGAAGGTACAAATCTCTTGATAAGTTACCAAGGTACAAACCCCTTGATAGGTTAGAGGATTGTCACACCCTACCTCCCATGGTGATTGAGGCATACCCCTCAATTTGGTATGGTAAATCCAACACTATATAGAGTGATATCATATACATATTTTCCTTTTATCATCATCATAACATTATACACATACTCTTCTTTCATCATTATAACATCATTCATAACATAAAACATGTTTTGGACCTTCACTTCCTTAAGAAATCATAACTGGACATTTTATCGAACAGTTGGCGGGTGTGTATACCAGAGTAAAACCATGCAATTCAGGAGTGATATCGTGCTAGAAAATGAAATGTAAAACCATTAATCAACACCTTGCAACAATCCCAAGAAATATACGTTAAAACCATTCATTATATCTCACATTAGATCTAAGATTTATTGCTCAAAATATGTTCAGATAATTATAAGTTTAAGAAACCCCAACTTAGTTTTATAGATAAATTCATGATGTAAAACACCCATAAATAGATGATCAACTTAAAATAATCCAATTTGAGTAAAACAGAAGCTTGGGCTTCATGGGTAAAGGGAACCCATGAACGAAACCCATATACCTTAGGTCTAGAGTTGCTTTGAATTGAGATTGGGAAGAATGGAGGCTTGGAAATGATCCTTGAATCCAATTTTGTTCTTGGGTTTCCTTGAAATTGAATTGGAGCTTGATGGAGGCTTTTGTGAGAGTTGAGAGTGTATTTGAGATGAGAGTAGTGAGTTTGATCCTTTGGAATATTGTTTAGGTCTTTTAGGAAGGTTAATATAGCATTGAAAGTCTAAAAATGTCAAAAGAATAATTGAAATTTATAAAAAATGCCATTAGTGAATGGATAGAAAAATTGGCAAAGTGTCATCTCACTGGAGACTTCACTGGTTGTGTGGCACTCCATGGGTCGTGTGGAGTGCTCGTGTGAAGTGCCTTAGTGAAAAAAATAGAAGTTGGGAAACTTGGAAAAAAATTGATGTTTCATCACTTTGACGGACCACTTCATAAACTGTGTGTTGTCACACGGACCTTGTACTGGTCCATCCCACCTTACTTGGAAAAAAATGTTACTGGCCACCACACGCCCAGGTGCCACAGCCCGTGCCCCTTCACACGAGCCATACAAGGCAGTCATGGCCCATGCCTTAGCTTTCAATGCCACCACACCTAGCCAAGCCTCCTAAAACACCTCCATGCCCCTCCTCACGACCAGTGGTGAGTCACACGACCCGTGCCACTGGTCGTAGACCAAGATGTTTCCTCCCCACGCTATTTACCAGGCCCAAACATTTCCCACGACCCATACAAGGCCACATTGCCAGTATGGGTGCTCGTGGGGCTTCACCGAATGGGAAGGTCTCACGAAGACGGTCATAACTCCTTCATCCAACATCGGAATAAGGTGAAGCTAAGTGCTTTACGAAGCTAACTCAAGCAGCTTTCATTCGACATGTCGTGGACCACCCAGTTCCAAATGTGCCAAGAGTTATGCTTGTTTAAAGTTGACCTTTGCATGAACCATCACCCAAAACTCAATTCTTAGAGAAGTCTTGGACTCGTTTAGGTACTAGGAGTCTCCCATGAAACTAATACACCCCAAACATGACCCAATGAGGCTTGAAACATGTATTCGTAAGAGCATAGAGTTATGGGATATCACAACATTCAGGATGGTAACTTAGGTTCTTCCAGCCTCTTATAAAGGTGAAGGCCGAATTTCACCATGGTGCTTGGTCAGCTACCATGGCGTGTCAACTAACCATTACCTATTGTCTCAGTCAATCTCCCCTTGGTCAGATTTGGTCGACTCAATGGGAACACGTCATGCAAATCATGTCATCTACGTCTCTTTTTCTCTTCGTAAGTACCTTGGTTGGGATCGTGATAGTAGGCGAGGTTTGGTGTTGGCCACCACCAAACAACATTAATCATAAGGAGAAATAGACAACATGCAAAGCCCCAATCATATATATGCATAAAACCTAGGTCATCTCAAGTCAACAACCAATGGTTCCCACAACCCCAAGTTGTGGGTGCTTAACTACTCATGGCTAAGATAAAACACACAAATATGCAAATAATAGACATAGTTGAGAGTTTCACCAATAATAATGAAGGAAATAGGCACCAAAAGTTGTAAACCTACAAGCTTGATTGATCAACAACGAGTACAAGGAAAGATTTGCAATCCCAAAATAATAGAGAATTGTCTACTGAGAGAACTCTTTCAACAAAAAACCTAACTTTAACTTATATAGTGTTTACAAAATAACCCTAGAATTTACTCAGAAAAGACAGCTGGCAGCTGATAAGTGTAGCATTTACGACTCGTAGGAGGACCTATAAGTCGTTGTCGGGGTCTCGTATCAAGATCGTAGCATCTTGACTGAATGGTATGACCCATAAATATGAGTCATTGCTTGGGCTTTGACTCATATGTTTGTCTTGTAATCTTGGTCTTCAGTTTTTCTTCCAATATTTTGGCCCTCTGATTCTTGCTATGTGTCCACCTATACTAGTCGTAGTGTGTCTTACGACTCATAGGCTAGGCTTGTAGGGGTGACCTTCACTTGGCAGATTTCTGATTTTTGGTCTCTGATTCCTACTATGACACAACCTATGACTCATAGCGTGAGCTACGACTCGTAGGAGGGCTCGTATGGCCTATGCTTCAGCAAAATTGGCAACTTTTCTTCAAAATCATGCCAACCTAACTTTTCTGCAGGATTAACACAAAAACACATCAAAACACTAAAAAGTTTTTTTAGGAACTCACAAAATCCATTGTTTTCGGCATCAAATGTGTTGTATTTTGACAAGACATCAACATCCTCAACTTAGAATTGTTGCTTGTGCTCAAGGAATGGCTCAATTTACACAGATAAAGAGAAATACTTAGCAACTATACTAATGGCATATATATCAAGTCCTCTGATTTAGGTACCTAACTACTATTTTCAAAGTAGGACTGTAAAATTATTTAGCGAACATGAATATAATGAGATAGCTGACAATCTAACTAGGATAAGCTAAGGAGCATCAACTGTCCACAATCACTGGTATAGTCATATGCTACTCAAGTAGTGCAAATGCCCTCACTAAAAAGAAGTACATTATACTCACTCAAGAACATTTAGAAATCAGGGACTGAGGAAGCATTCTCACTCTTACAATTGAAATTCATGCACAATAACTAACACCAGATGCTTTCCCCTACAATCATTTTTCGGTTTGGTTCAAAAGTGGATTTGGATCACTTTAAGACTTATTGGCTAGTAACATGGGCTCAGGGGGATTTGGTATGGTATCTTAGGAAAATAGTGAGTAAAAGCTATCATTGAATCATGTTTACCAACACTTTTTGCTTTCATAATCCCACCCTTTCACCAACTCCTCCCTTATTTCCCAATTTCAAGCTTTTCCCGTGCTTATTCTTTCACTTTTCAGCTGTGCCTTCATTTTGAACTCATTTTTGGCTAATCTTTTCAACTCAAGGTGCTCTTTCCTTTCTTTTTCTTCATCTGGCTCATGATTATTCATTTTCTTTCTTTTCACCTCAACTAACTACCCCATTTTTGTTAGTTTACCACAACAAGGGCCACCCTCAACTTAGGCTTTTAGCCTAAAGTAAAGTACACAATATCTATGCCTCAAACCAGGGCCACCAATGCAGCTTCCCTCAACTTAGGCTTTTAGCCTTAATCAAGGTTCACATGTTAAGGAAAGGTCAGTGCCAATATTAGGGTATTTCATCAAATGAGGTAAAGTTAGCAAGGTGTCAAGAAAAAAAATTGAGTACATGAGAAGCTCAAATATTTGGATGAAGGGATTCACTTGTTTATTTGGTAGGTAATTTAGGCAAAAGTGGGCTTACTATCAAAACAAAGGCCTGAGATCACTTCCAAATCAAACAATTTACCAAACCAATCTTACAGTACTAGGGCAAGTTCTGAGTCCATACAATGATACATGAATGCATCAAAATAAGCTCACAACACACATGACAATTGCATCCACAATCAAGTATAGACTCACAAGTCATGCTTTTAGTCTCAACTTACCTTCACAATATCGGAACAAACATTGCCATGTACTCAAAAAATGTATGAATGCGTCAATAACCACAACTTCAAAATTTTTTAGGGTACCCAATTTTGCATCAAAACTTTAAAGAAAATCTAAGAACTATATATATACCAAAAGGTAATATTACTATGCATTTGCAAATTATCTATACTTCCTAAAACATGTCTGTTCAACAAAAAATAAAACATTCACAAGGAAAAGAAATACAACAAAAAAACCTTGGGATCAAAAATAGGGGAAGTTATGGACTTGAGGCTACTCAGACTTCACCAGAATCCATAATTTCTACCACCCCACCAAAACAGAATACTTTGTCCTCAAAGAAAAGACAAGAACAAGAACAAAACACACTAACATAAAAATATATACATACATTCATTAAGAACCAAAAATACACATCCAAAGTAGAAGGAAAAATAACATCCAACATAAACATATTTAAACACAACCAAAAATCAACATAATAAAAAGATTTTCTGAAAAGAAAACTAAGTATCCAATCATAAAAAATGAGCACTGGGGTCAAAAGAAGTCAAATATCAAGGTGCATCAAGCACCGGTCTCTAGCTGATCTGTTGGGTCCTGGGCTAATTCTCCTCCTCTGCTATAGTGCAAGAAGTACCCTCTCTAGGTGGTGTGTGCTGTGCTCTCTCTCTCTCTCTCTCTCTCTCTCTCTCTCTCTCAATAACCATTAACATAATCGACTCCTGCACTACCTCCTCAGGTATGGGCTCCTCTTCCTGTCTCGGCTTCTTCGGGGCCGACTCTAGGTCAGCATGCTCAAGGGTCCTCTTCCCTCAGGTGTCCAGATGGTCGGTGAACCAATCAAATGCCTCATCTCCTACCGGTGCTCCCTTCAAGGCCGGAACATGGGCTGATAACTTCTGCAATAAGTTGGCCTTATATTTGGCCAACTCCTCAGTAACTGTGCTTGTATCGGCAGGCCTAGCTCCCTCTAGCCTCTTGTGAACTCTAGCCTCAAATGCATCAACTTGAGCATCTACTGTTCGGACTCTCTCATCAACCAAATCTCGATCCTATGCCTTCATCCTCTCCTTGGAGTTTCGAACAGTCTAATCAATCAATGGCTGGACCCACATTGATAGCTCACATAGCCACCCCTCTACAATAGTAACCTTGAGCAGTAAAGCCTGAAATGCAATATCAGAGAAAAGAGGGTCAACTTGTAAAGAATGTACGACTGGTGCTGGAGTGCTAGATGAAGGTGTAGACTCGATCTCAGCTGCCAGTGTGGCCTCTATAGAAGCAGGAATAGTGCCAGTGGTAGATGGAGGTGAACCTGGAAGCTAAGGCTCTACCAGGAAGGGCTCTCGGATAGCTGGAGGAGCTGCTCGTGGTAAGGCCCCTAGGTTCTCATCAGCACTTATCTGGTTGGGATCCATAGTACGTGTGGCCTTATATGAGGGTCCCGGTGAGGGTTAATAGGAACACATGCTGCATTACATAGTCGATGAATCTGAACTAGAAATGACAGTGAGGTGCTCGTCTGAGCTACAGCCTCATGAATCTTCACTGAAATGATCTGGGCCCAATCTATAGTACAGCCAGCTAGGATGCTGGCCAACAGTACGACCCTCTCGAGGGTGATCACATTATCTGTAAAAGTTGGCCTAATAAGCCAACAAATAATTGACCATCAGAACTTGGCCCGAGAATGAGAGGTGGGCTTTTAATATAGGATCTATATGGCTTGTGACCCATGTCAGCTCAACACCCTCCTCACAAATCTGGCTAGTGATCCACCATAGGGGCTCCGTCCTAGCCCTAATGTTCTTCCCAGTCATCATTGTCCTCATCTTCTCAATACAGCTTTCATACTTCGTGGTAGAGTGAGGGGTTATATAAGTAGGCCGAAACTGCACTTGTTGGATCATCTCCTCTGATATATCAACTCTCCTCCCCTGGACTGTCACCACCCAAAGTCTTGGCTTATCAATAGGTCTTTTGTTCTTTGGAAACCCCCAAAGGAGTGTAGCAAGGTACACCACATAGAACTCACGGACAACGTAGGGGGCATATTTGCCCAACTACTGTGTGGTCCATCTTAGGCTGTGCTCATCCAACCTAGCATCCAATCCGGGAACTCTATCTAAGCTTGAGGCATTCAGCTGGGACTCCTCATGAAATTGGTGAACCAGCTTGCCTTGCCCCTTGGGCTCCAACCCTTGGTCATATATTTCCTTCATCCTAGGGATGCACCATTGGTGGTCAACTAGGGACTGGGATTGGGCCTCCTCCTGCTGAGAAGTGCTCTCTAACTCTAACTCAGAACCCGAGTGTGAGGGGTTTATCTGAGGCAATCTACTATCTGACCCATCCCCGTTGCCCTGTTGTTCCTCCTCTTCAAACTTGGAGAATCTACTCACTTCCATGGGTGTCTGAACTGTAAGTGCCTGAGTCTAAGGTCTATTGGCCTCCAGATATAACCTGACTCTATGGACTTCCTTAGAACCCTCGAATTGCTCGATTTCGGAGGATTTATCCCACAACCTCTGTTGGAGAGCTTGAATGGCCCATTTGTCTTTTGGAGGCATTTTATCTGCAAACAACCCATAAAGCAACATGTAAGTCCACGGTGTTCGATCCACTAAAATATAAGGTAAAGAACAAAAACAACTTAAAGTAACTCTGCACTGATGCAACTGCAAGTTTGTAGTACGAGTGTTGTGATGACTCATAAGGTGACCAACGAGTCATAAGCTACCCTCGTAGAAAAAGTATGCCCTTAAAAAAATACTATCTAATCCCAGAAATGAGACACAATTATGACTCATAGGGTGACTTGTGAGTCATAGTCTGAGCTCATAACTATTTTCAGAAATATTTTTTAGAATTTAGCAGAGTTTACTAGACCCTTCATATGAGCCGTAACAAGTACTACGAGTCATATGTGGGTCTCATATGAGAGGGGCCACTACAACTCGTATAGGAACTTACGATTCATAGGAGTGCCTCATAGCTGAGCACTTAAGTCACTTGCAATGCCTAACTATTTCGCACAAAAGCACAAATTCAACAAAAAATTCAACTTTTAATCATGCAAATAAGAGCAAGGCAAGACTAAATGGCACATAATCAATTCATACTAGCATTGGTAATTTAAAACGACCATTATCCCTAAGAGTCTAAACTAGTTTAACCAAACCTCAAGCACACCGAAAGCAATAAATGATCTAAACTTATTCATGACATGTCCACAATATCCCAAGGAAGTGCAATTACCATTCATAATGATTCAATCAAACCCACATGTTCAAGCCTAGGAAATCACCCCAATACCATCTAAAGTTCAACTACGACAACAATTTAGACCAGCAATAATATATTACATACTAAACATTACAAATTTTGTACTCGTAATCACCCACTCAAGCGTATCTATAAGGTTCACTTCACAACCTAACTCTTTGAAAGCCTACAAACCCTAGATTACAAGTCTAGCTTAATAATCATTGTAAGGCATGTGTAAACATGATTAAACTAAACTTATACTCAGATAGGAATCAAATTCATCAACAAAGATCGAGAAATGTAACCAAAGAGCTTACCAATCGGATTGAAAAATGAACTAAAACAAAGAAGGATGAATTTCGAGTTGAAACCCTATAAATTTATACCCTTACCAGACTCCTCGCTGGAAAATCACGTGGGTAGCCAAGATTTTTGGTTTGAGAAGGATTTACGGGATGAGGAAGGGGTTTTCCGTTGACTTAGGGTAAGGGATTTTAGAATTTGGGGTCAAAAATAATTTTGACTCATATAAGCAAACCGAGTCAGATTTTAAAAAGTTGTAGATCAGAGCTACGAGACCCCGACTACAACTTGTAGATCATCCTATAACTCCTAGGTCCCGATCTCATACCAAACTCAACACTTGGTAAAAATTTAGGAATCATACCTGGGCAGTATGAACCCCTCTTACGACTCGTAGGGGATCCTACGAATCGTAAGGTTAGCTCGTAGTGTATGTGCCAACTTCAGATACTTACTGTTTCCTCCTATGAGGAATGACTACGAGTCATAGTGAAGACTACGACTCATAGGCTTGCTCATAGGAGCTGCTCCAAGTCTATTTTTTTTCAGATCTTCAGTTCTTCCACGTTTTACCTGCAAACCAAGTCTCAAAACATAGAAAACCTCAAAAATATTATAATTGCATCTTTGTATTTTAATTTAAATAAAAAAAGTACTACTACTTTACTTCTCAAACAAACAAATGATTAGCAAATGCTTTGGTTGCCTCCAAAGAAGTGCCTTGTTTAACATCATGGCTCGACTTTGTCATCTTCCTGCATCAACAATCATAAAGGGTCCACACCTCGCTCTTGAACTCGTCTGGATGTTTCATGGATTGGCTAATATCGAACACAACTTCTGCATCATTAACTCTGGACCACAACTGACCTGAATGCATATTCACTAGGGTTCTCCTAGTGGCCAGAAATGGTCTCCCAAAAATAATGGGCACGTCAAAATCAACTTCACGGTTGAGGATCACAAAATCTGCCAGAAAGATGAACTTATCGACTTTAACAAGCACATCCAAAAGGATTCCTTCTGGATTTTTAATGGTTTGATCGACCATAAGCAACCTCATTCTTGTCGTGGTAGTAGTACAAAGGACAAGCTTTTTGAATACCGCAAGAGGCATTAGATTGATACTCACTCCTAAGTCATACAATGCTCTTGTGAACTCAACATCACCAATGGTATAAGGGATGGTAAATGCATCGGGGTCTTCTCGCTTTTGCACAAGGCATTTGGTCATAATCGCACTACGTTATCGGAGTTCTTGCAAGAACTCTTGGCTCATAGTGCTCTTCTTGGTAACCAAATCCTTCATATATTTGGCATACCCGGGCATTTTCTCCAAATCTTCTAGAAGGGGTATGTTGATGGAGAGTTGCTTCAACATTGAGAAGAAGTGTTTGAATTTACCCTATTCTTTTTTCTTAAGCCTCTGAGGGAAAGGAGGAGGAGATTTTGGAAATGGTTACGATTTCTCATGCTCCCTTACTTCTTCTTGTTGCATCATGCCGACCTTTGGATCTTCTCCCTCAACCTCAACTTCACCACCAAGACCCTTCTCATCGACTTCATCCACAATAACTAGCATAGGAGGATCCATTGTGCTCTTGCCACTCCGAGTCATCACCGCCATACAATGCCCTTCATTTTAAGGATTTTGAACCGTATTGATTGGTTGGGTGCCCTTTTGACATTGGTATAATTATGAAGACACTTGCTCAAATTGTTGTTCAAGTTGCTTGATTGCCACCGAGTGAGACTTTATTTTTTTTGTTAATACTTGAAATATCTACTTTCATTCCCTTTAAAGTCTCATCTTGATGGTTAGCTCATTTCAATAATTTTTAAACATATCTTTAATCCTAGGACTGCTCAATCTGGCATCACGATTGTGTGATGGTACATAAGGACCATTCCTGTAGCCCTATCTTCTTCCCTATTCTGTATCTAGTACACACTCTCTCTCTCATAGTATCCACCGGTTGTTACTATACATCCCATCATAGTTGAAGTTTCGACCTTGATTCCCTGAACCTTGCTGCTAATAGTCCGAATTAGACTCTTGGGGGTTTTTCCTGAAACCTGCCACGTGATTTCTTACAAAACATGCATCCTTATCAAAGAATAAATTATCATAGGTAGGAGCCTTCGGAGATTAGGGAGTGACCGTATGGAGGCTTGCTTGGTTTTTCTTTGAGACTAAGTCCGTGCTTGTGCGAAGTTGAGCAAGTTGCTCCATAATCTCTTCATTCACCTTTGCTTGCTTGTTGTTGGTATTGAATGCAAAAGAAGGTTTCATCACACCTCACTGTCATTGCTCTGATGCTCTATTTGTTTTGACCACTTATTCCATTCTAGCGGCTATCAATGCAAAAGGTTGGTCTAGAAATATGCCTCCTATGACTGTATCAGCCGAAGCTTGACTATTCTCGTCAAGTACCCGATAGAAAATCTCGACCATGGCATCATCGACAATCTTGTGATCGGGATCCATCCTCAAGTATTTAGTAAACCTCTCCCATGTTGTGCTAATGGAATCGTCTAGCAATTGCTCAAAGTTGTTGATTTGGTCCTTGAGCTTCAACTTCTTAGATCTCGAGAAGTATCTTTCAAGGAGTACTCTCTGTAGTTCAGCCCAACTTGTGATAGTGCCCGAGGGAAGATCAAACAATCATACAGCTGCATTGCCAGTCAATGATAGTGAGAAAACTCTTAATCTAACAGCATCAAGAGCAAGGTTTTCTGTTCCCATGACACTTTTGCACACAAACACCATATTTTGAAGATGATGGTACAGATCCTCTGATGGTAGCCCTGTGAATAGACCGTGGTTTTGAAGCATTTGGAGCAATCTACATGATACCATGAACTTAGTATCTGCTAGTAAAGGAGGCAGTACAATAACATCAGTATCATCTATAGCTATAGGGCTCAATCGGTATTGATCCCATCCATAAGCAATTTTATTGAAGTCCCTGAGTTGTGGCCTGTTACCCTTTTATGGTGGATTCTCCTCTCCATCCATATCTTCATTCGTATATACATCCTCAACCTCAATATCCTCATTCACTTGAGCCATTCTTCTTGCTAGTCCATAGATCTCCAAATTTAGTGGATCTAAGGGATTGTCTTGGCTCTTTATGTTGGGAATACAACCTAGTACCCGCTGCAAAAGGAATCAAACAACACAAACAAAAAGAAAAGTAAAATACAAGAGACTCTAGAAATTAACACTAGAATTAACTAATAGTAAAATCAAATCAAACTTAGACGTATTCCCCGGCAATAGTGCCATAATTTTTTTGATAATGGTCACACTCTAATAAGAAAATGGTCGCTATTAGCAATTAATCTAACCAAGGTTAGGGTCGAATCCACACGAAATATAGGGCTTGACCACAAGATTTCACTACGAATCATTTCTAGTATCTATAAGTATAATCTCTAAATGGGGGGTTATGATTTAAAAACAACATCAAATAAACACTTATTAAAATGCAGGAAAACACTCAATTTTGGGGAAAACTTGGGAATTATGTTCCCCATGATTTGTTGACTAAATTACCCTGGATAACATAACTACGATTAGTGAATCGCATGCAGGATTGTATCTTAGGTTCTTCCAGCCCTCTTGTGAAGGTGAAGGTCGAATTTCACCATGGCACTTGGTTGGCTACCACGGAGTGCCAAATAAACGTTACCTATTGTCCCAGTCAACCTCCCCATGGCCAGGTTTGGTCGATTAGATGGGAACACATCAAGCAAATTCTGTCATCTACTTCCCTTTTTTCTATTCATCGCTACCTTAGTCAGGATCATGATAGTAGGCGAGGTTTGGTGTTGGCCACCACCAAACAACATTAATCATGAAGGGAAATAGACAATACATGCATAGCCGCAATCATAGACATGCACAAAACCTAGGTCATCTCAAGTCAACTACCCATGGTTCTCACTACCCCAAGTTGTGGATGCTTAGCTACTCATGGCTAAGATAAAACACATAAATATGCAAATAATAGACATAGGTGAGAGTTTCACCAATAACAATGAAGGAAATAGGCACCACAAGTTGCAAACCCACAAGATTGATTGATCAACAATGAGTACAAGGCAAGATTTGGAATCCCTAAAATGGGTTTTCTAAGAGAGAACACTAAACTACTCTAAAAACCTAATAAAAGCTTCAAAATATAATGGAGAATTGTCTACTGATCAAACTCTTTCAAGAAAAACTTAACATAAATTATATATAGTGTTTACAAAATAACCCTAGAATTTACACAGAAAAGACAGTTGGCAGTTGATAAGTGTAGCAGTTACAACTCGTAGGAGGACCTATGAGTCGTAGTCGGGGTCTAATATCAGGATCTTGGCATCTTGGAATGAACTGTACAACCCATAGGTACGAGTGATTTCTTGGATTACGACTCGTATGTTTGTCTCGTAATCTTGGTCTTCAGTTTTTCGTCCAATATTTTGGCCTCCTGATTTTTGCTACGAGTCCACCTATACAAGCGGTAGTGTGTCTTACGACTCGTAGGCTTGGCTCATAGGGGTGACCTTCACTTAGTAGATTTCTAATTTTTGGTCTTTGATTCCTGCTACGACACAACCTACGACTCGTGGCATGAACTATGACTCGTAGGAGGGGTCGTATGGCCTATGCTTCAGTAAAATCTGCAACTTTTCTTTAAAATCATGCCAACCTAACTTTTCTGCAAGATTAACACAAAGCACATCAAAACACTAAAAATTCACTTTAAGAACTCACAAAATCCCTTGTTTCAGGCATCAACTGTATTGTATTTTAATAGCACATTACTATGAGGGTGCACCTGGTTGCTTTGTTTTGGCCCGCGCTCTTATATTTATGTATTAGAGGTTTTGTTGGACATGTTATGTATCTATGCTATGATCCTTTACTCTATTAACTCTTGTTATTTATGTGTGGAAGTTTCCCTTAGTTCCTTTTTCCCTCGTTTCTAATGTTGTATTGATACTTAATTGCTTCCGAGACCAAGGATGTGTAACGATATATTAAGAGGCTTTCTTGGGGTCCCATCGGGTTCCCCAAGCGCCGTTTTATATCTAGGCCCTAGGCTTGGGTCGTGACAACACTAAATATGTTTTGAACTCATAACTTATTAGTTATTAGCAATTAGATACATAAATAAATTTAAACATATACTAATGGTAAGAATGACAAATGCTTAGTTATAATTTATAATTTTAGATAACCAATCAACCATTAAAAAAATAAAAATATACAGGCCAAAAAATGAGTTGACATATAACAGTATATATTATGTATGTAGAGTATTTTATAATAGAATCGAAAATTTAATTCTATATAGAGAAGTTCATAATATAATTATAATTTGAGTCTATATGTCATTTTATTTTCAATTACACTGATGTAAATGACAGAAGTACTTTGTAACAATCACTACTAAAAAATTTAAATTTAGCACTAGATAAATTTTGTGGCTAAACAGTAAGATTCATTGCTAAACCCATATAGCAACGAATTTATATTAGCTACGTACAATTATTAATGAAGTAGCGATGAAGTTAGTAGCTAATTTCATATTTTTCTTTTGAAGTGTAGACGTTATTCTACATGAAAAAATAAATAAATATTATGTATATAAATAATTTTTTGTTATCAATCAAGATATATTATATGCCCACCTTCATGTTTGTATTTCTTAGTTCTAATTTCTACTTGAGCAATAAATTTAAAATATCAATTTTTAAAATAGTAACGTACAATGAATTGTGGTTATTATATTATTTAATTCAATCTAATAAATAGATTAACTTTGATTCCTAATAAATTTATGTCATTATGCAGTGATTAAAAAAATTAAAATAATAGATCACAAAAATTTCACAGTATAAAAGTGATTGCTCCAATAATTAATGTCAACAAAATATAGGTATAGTTACTGCTATATAATATATTTTACAAAATTGTTTTAATGAATGCAATGTTTGGATAGATTGTATCATTCTCTGTCATAATATAATATCATATATCTATAATGTAAATGACAAACCTATAAAAACAATTACAGGGTATATGGTAGAGCTACTATAAAAAGGAAGGATAAATGATAAAATAGAATAATTAAATAATAAGTGAAGATACAATGAGAACAAACTATTAAGGTAATGACGCGATCACACCAAATCGGTCATTACATAAAATGAATCTTTTCATTGTTACTAACTATAGATTTAAACAATACGACAATAGAATTTAAGTAACACTCTAAACAAGCATTGTATTTAGACTAACAATATAATATAATACAACGAGTAATAGCCATTCAAACAAGGTGTAAAAAGATAAACATTGGGTCGTGCTAAGCACGGGTATACTTATCTTGTGTGTATGTGTGTGTATATATATTTATAAGAAAATATTCAAGAAACATGTATATAAATTCATTATACTTTTAACTCCTCTATTACCATCAACGGGGCACATGGAAGAACAACTTCATGCTTTACTTTAGCCTTACATATCTAGTATGAATCTTTGACAATCAACCTCGTAAGAACTCTCCTCAATCTCTCGAATTTTCACTCCTCTTCTATTCTCTTTAGTTCTAGTCTTTGTTAAAACTTAGAAAAGACTTAGGAATGAGGAATAAAATCCTTTATACGCTCAAAATAACCTATTTAGATCATGTTTTAAGCTTAGAAGGGGTTGAAAAAGGTCTAGAATGCCCTTCACGAAAACAAAAAAAGTTTACCTCGGAGAAGCCTAGTTTACGTCACGGACTAGGTTGCTTTGAGAGGTTTTTTGCCAAAAAATTTTCGATTGAGTTTTCTAATCATGTAGAAAATATTAGGATCACATCTAAGTGTGAATCAGCGTTAGGTCCATGATGTGGACATATTGCACACTTTTACTGGAATGTGTTTTTGCATCGAAAAATTATCTTTTGATCCGATTGCTCTAAAAATCAACCAAAATCGTTTTTCCACACAATATTTCATACTGATTGCATTCCCAATCTCAGATTTTCCATCAGAACTTGGAAAAATGTGTTATGTACGCATCTCAGGGTATTTTGATAATTTTATCGGGTGTTACATTATCTCCCACTTGGAATCATTCATCCTCGAATGATGACTTAAAGATGGACATTAAGGTACAAATAACAATCAAGACTCCTTTTAATACTCACTCAATCAATCAAACTCTCGACTCCTCAACAATCTTAACAATCTCTATTCAGATTCAAGAATAAGCACATCAACTCAGGAATAGACAAATCAATTCAAATCAAGAGTAATAAAATTACCTTCAACATCTCATCATTAGGAATGAATAGATGTGGGTATTTAGCTATCGTATATTCCTCAACTTCCCACGTGGCTTCCTTAATGAATTGATTTCTCCACAGGACTTTGACTGAGGCAATCTCTTTGCTTCTCAACTTGCGAACCTGATGATCAAGAAGTTGGACTAGAATGTCTTCATAGGACAAGCTATCCTTTAATGGTCTCAACAGGGATTACCAAGGCAGGATAGTATTTCTTTGACATCGAGATGTGGAATAATAGATGAATCCTGTCTAGCTCTGAAGGTAACTCCAACTCATAAGAAACCTTCCCAATCCTCCTCACAATATGATAAGGACCAATATAGCATGGATAGATTCCCCTTCTTCCCAAATCTCATGACACTCTTCATGGGTGACACTTTCAAGTATACCCAACCATTCACCTTGAACTCTAAGTCTCTTCTCCGCTTGTTGGTATAAGATTTTTGGCAACTCTATGCAGTTCTCAACCTCTCTCTAATGACCTTTACCTTCTCTATCAACTGATGGACATAATCAGGTCCAATCACCTCTGCTTCTCCAACATCAAACTACCCAATTGGTGATCTACACCTTCTCCCATATAAAGCCTCATAGGGAGCCATCTGAATACTTGCATAGTAACTATTGTTATATGCAAATTTGATCAATGGTAAATGGTCATCCCAATTTCCTTTAAAGTCAAATACATAAGCTCTCAACATGTCCTCTAAAGTCTGAATGGTCTGCTCTGCCTGACCATCTATCAGAGGATGAAAAGCAGTACTCAGATTCACTTTAGTACCCAATCCTTTCTGAGAAGATCTTCAAAATTGAGAGGTGAATTGAGATCCTCTTTCCAAAATAATGGACAAGGGGACTCCATGCAGCCTTACGATCTCACGAATGTACAACTTGGCATACTCCTCTGTAGTATTAGTCGTCTTAACTGCTAAAAAGTGATCCGATTTGGTCATCATATCCACAATCACCCATATCGAATCATGTTTCCTTCGAGACCTGAATAAACCAGTAATGAAGTCCATGTTGATCATCTTCCACTTCTATTCAGGAATCTTAAATTTTTGAGCCAATCTACATGGCCTTTGATGCTCAACTTTAACTTGTTGACAATTCGGACACTTGGAAACAAACTCAAAAATATCCCTCTTCATACTACTCCACCAATAAACTTCGGTACATCTTGATAGAGCCAAGATGAATGGAATATCTAGAGTTTGGGATTCAACCATGATTCTATCTCAAATACCATCAACATTTGGAATGTACAACCTACTCTCATATCTCAACACTCTATCTCAACCTTTGTGGAAGACCATCACTTTCTGTTTGTGGACAACTTCTTTTCAATTGAACTAGGAGAAGATCTTGGTCTTGCTTTTCTTTTAGCTCTACCACTAAAGATGAAACAAACCCGTTCTAAACATTGACTCCTCCCTCATTATTCTCTTCAACCCGAACTCCCAGTTGGGCTAATCTATGCACTTCCTTAGGAAGCTCCTTCTTTTCTTCCACGACATGGGTCGTACTACCTATTGATAACCTGCTAAGAGCGTCAGCAACAATGTTAGCTTTACCTAAGTGATAAAGAATGCTCATCTAATAATCTTTGTGCAACTCCAACTATCTTCTCTATCGCAGGTTGAGTTCTTTCTGACTGAAGACATATTGCAAGCTCTTGTGGTCAGTGAACACATCCGCATGCCTCCATTTAAGTAGTGGTGCCATATCATAAGTGCAAGCACCACCGCTGCCAATTCAACATCTTGGATTAGATATTTCCGCTCATGAACCATAAGTTGTCTAGAGGCATAGACTATCACTTTTCCTCTCTGCATTAGCACAAAACCCAAGTTGAAGGATGGAACGTGCAAAGTAGATCATACACCTATCGTGTTACCCGTTGGTCCTAAGCCAAAGAGATTTCTACCTTAGGGCTTAAGGGACATATGAACGTTAGCCGGACAGGTCCAACGACGAAAGAACAACGGATTGTCCCCCAATGACAACTGCATCTTCCATATGGTCTACCCCTTTATGAATCTGACTCTATAGTGGCTTCTTCTGGCAGTGAAATCCACTAGACGCGTCACAATATATCACAAAGTCCTCTATCCCATCAACAAGGTCAAAACTGGTGCAGTAGTCAATCTTTTCTCAACTCTTGGAACCCTTTATCACATTTATCGGACCACTAAATCTTGATCCTTTTTAAAGTCAATTTAGTCAATGGAGGTGATAGGGAAGAAAATCCATAAAAAAATCTATGGTAATAGCTTGCCATCCCAAAGAATCTTCTTATATCGATCGAAGAGGTCAGTCTGGGCCAATTCTTAGCTGTTTCATTCTTTTGGGCGTCTACTTGAATAGTATCACTTGAAACAATATGGCCTAGGAAAGCCACTGACTTGAGAAAAAACTCACATTTCGAGAACTTTGCGTACAACTCATAGTCCTTAAGAGTTTGGATAACAATTCGAAGGTGATTGGCATGCTCCTTATCATCTCTCAAGTACACCAACATGCCATCGATGAACACGATAACAAACATATTGAGGTATTGTCTGAACACTTTGTTCATCAATTCTATGAAGGCTGCAAATGCATTAGTCAACCCAAAGGACATGACTATGAACTCAAAATGGTCATATCTAGTCCTAAAGGTTGTCTTTGGAATAACACATTCCCTCACCTTCAACTGATGGTAGCCAGATCTGAGGTCTATCTTTGAAAAGCAAGAGGCACCCCGAAGTTGGTCAAATAGATCATCTTTTCGGGGGAAATGATATTTATTTTTTATTGTGACCTTGTTCAATTGACTATAATTAATGCACATTCTATGAGACTCATCTTTCTTTCGCATGAATAGGACAGGAGCACCCCAAGGAGAAACACTTAGCCTGATAAAGCCTTTCTTTAACAAATCTCTCAATTGCTTTTTCAACTCTTTGAACACAACGGGGGATATCCTATAAGGTAGAATTAAGATAGCCTGAATATCGGGGAGAAACATCAATCTCAAAGTCTGTAGCACCCCACATATTACATTTACTAATGTTTTGTAAATGAATCAAAATATGATTTGGTCAAATTAGCATCAATTCTTGAAAGTGCTTGAATCTCGTGTTAATGGGCGACATGGGCGTCTAACGCTTAAGAGGGTCGAGTGTATATGTGTTTTGTATTAAATTAAGGATATCATAGCCCCAAAGAAAGTAAGAAAAGTAAGGTGTTTGTATTAATTAATAATATAGTAGGTGAGTCACCTACTTGATAAGCTTAAATTTGTTAGCTCAATGGAGACGAGGCCCGACGTTGAATTTGCACAAGTTTGATTACGAATAAAATCCATTTTAAGGGTGTATTTTTAGCCCATATTTTAGTATCATAAATGGACCTTACTTTCAGTCCAGGAAGAATGTAAGAAGGGCCCAAGTGTAACATAAACACTTGGCTATTTGGGCTAAAAACCAACTAAGAAGAAAGCTCAAAATTGGTAGCCAAAGTCCATCAGATTTGATGCCCATTTAGGCTCAATTTTGGAGAACTAACTGCTGAATAAAATCAGCCTAATTATATGTGATATTAGTTGTTTAAGTGGTCAAAAGAAATTCGTCCAAGTAGCTTTGTAAAAAGTGGTCAAAACAACTCCCACAATTATTTTCCACTTGCAGCAAAAACAAAATCAGCTTTACTCTCTAAGTTTTTTCTTAACGTTTCTTGACCTTAAGCAGTAGCCAAAAGGATCTCTTAGGGTTCCTAAGGAGGATCTCAACTTTAAAGATAAAGGTAAGTGATTATAGTTGTGTTCTTAGTAAGATTTTTTCATGAAAATCAAGAAGTATATGATAGTATATTTTGCTGGAAATTCTGGACAGCATGTGTTCAGAAAATTGCTGCACACTTGCCTTTTGTTTTATTGACTTCTATATCATTTGTGGTCTATATTGTTAACATGGTTTGAGTTATAGATATCACCCTAAGGTTGCTTCCCTAATTTTGGTTTCAGTTAAATAATGAGTTTTATTGTGTTATTTTAAGTGTAATATTGATTGGAATTTGTGGGTTGCTGGATGGAAGGATATTGGCTCACATCCTTCATGACTTCTTGGGTGATGTTCTAAGACTGCATTATAACTATTTGTATGTGTAAATATTGTTAGAACAGTTTGTTTAGAGTTGGAACAGGTTTGGAATTATCGACGTCGAAATGTAGCTAAGGGGGGTAACGTTGTGCTGTCCATTTGTAGGTTGTGTAGAATTATTATGTGTTATGCTTTGTGGGATGTTGGAAGACTGTTTAGGGTCTGAAATAAGTTGTATATAACGTGTCCATAAGAATGGTTGCAAGAAAATAAGATTATAAGTGACAAGATTGAAGGAATGCCTTTGAGGCAATAGTTATAAGCTTGCTTTAGGATGTTAATTTTTCATGATATTGGGCTGCTAAGAAGTGTTGTATCGCTGCTAATACTAGTCTTATTGCGTAATATGTTGTAGATAATATTTGAAGAAAGGGAAAAGCAGCCACTCCAAGGTAGTAAGAGGTCATACAACGAGGTATGTAAGGCTACTTATTTGGCATGAAACATAGAGTCCTCCTTGGTGGATAAAGGTAGTTGCCAACTCCGACACAACTATTAACCGTATCTCCATTTTTTTAAATGTTCATATGCTCCCATACATTTTCACTTTTAAATCAGCATATATACGTGCATACCAAGTTACATGAGTTCTTGTTGCTAAATAAACTTCACAAGTTGTATCACCTCATACGTGTTTCATTATATATGTAACATGCTCTCTTCATTATCATATTATCTTGTGTGATTATATATACGTCATATGTTGTATATACAACCCCAAAGCTCTAATATTTTGACCACCAAAAGAATCATCTCAAAAATAATTAAAAGATAAATTATTGTTTTGATAGGTGGTAGCCCGAGGGCTGGAAGAATCACCTAGCCAGGGACGATCCTATCAAAGGTGATAGCCCGAGGGGTTAAGGAAGAACCTAGCCAGGGACGATCCTGACACAGTTTTACCACCGATTAGCTAGTCATTTATATGACATAATATACACAGATTATACCGTAAAGGTAAAGTAATATATAAAGAACATAAAGTACAGGATCCAAAGAATATCCAAAGGTGGTCTCTTATTCCACACCAGTGCATAGTTCCATTTTGAAGTTGTTACTTTATATACAGTATTTCATGCCTTACATACTCAGTACATTATCTCATACTGACGTCCCTTACGGGGGATCTGCATTTCATGCTGCAGGTACAGGTGCTAGTAGATCTCCCCAGTAGAGTCCAGGACATCCAGCTGCTATTACCAAGCTCTAGGTTGTTTCAGAGCTTTGTGTGTGTCTAAAGCTTATATGTTTGTATTATATAGTTAATCGAGGATGGGCTTGTCCCAGCCCTTATTAGATACTTTCTCTTATCTAGAGGCTTTGTAGACTATGTAAATTAAAGTGTGGTCATGTCTCGTACTTTCGACACCACGGCCCCAATGGCCTAGTCACATGCATTTCTTTTTGACTTGTATCACTGTTTACTTGCATAAAGGCATGTTAAATATAGAAATTCTTTATAAAATTTATAGAAAGTGCATAGATATAGGTTGGTTCTCCCATGCCTTATCAGCAACGAGTGCCGGTCCGCCCTACCGGGACTTGGGGCGTGACAGAAGTGGTATCAGAGCGGGTCATCCTAGGGAGTCTACAAAGACATGTCAATATAGAGTCTTGTTTATCGATGTGTTATGCACTACATCTATAAGCAGGAGGGTACGTGGCATTTACGAGTTGTTAATTTCCTTTCATTCTTTAGATCGTGCCATAGAGCTAGGTGAATTATGTCTAACTCCTAATTTATTTTGTACAACGAGTAAGTATGCCATAAAACAAGGAAGAACAAAGGTAAAGGAAAGGCAGTAGAAGTGGTGGCTGGTTTGTGCAGTAACATGAGACAACGAAATGAGTCTCAAGATGAGTCTCTATCACGGATATCTCCAACCCCTCCAGCTCCTGATGAACCCAGGAATAGTGAAATTCCCCCAGAATCACCCATCGATGCGACAGTGCAGGATTTGAGAAATGCAGTCAACTATTGACTCATATAGTTGCTAGCCAAGGCCAAAGACAGGAAGGTCCAATTATGGGTGCAGGTGGTGCAAATAGGGCAGCTGGTATGAGGATACGTGACTTCCTTAATTTGGACACTCCAGCCTTCACTGGGTTTGATCCTACTGAAGCTCCCCAAGACTTTATTGATTAGATTCAGCGCACTTTAGATGTTATGCATGTGAGTGGTACAAAAGTTGTTGAGTTAGCGGCATATAGGTTAAAGGGTATGGCTGTATTGTGGTATGAAGCTTGGAAGCAATCCAAAAATATAAATGCTCCCCCAACCACTTGGAAGGAGTTCAAAGAGGCATTTCTTGACCATTGTTTGCCATTAGAGTGCAAGAGGCCCATGCAGATCAGTTCTTGAATCTCCATCAGGGAAATATGAGCGTGAGAGAGTATAGCCTCCAATTTAATTCCCTATCCAAGTATGCTCCTAATGTAGTTGCTACTATGGCAGATAGAGTTCATCGATATATGGATAGATTGGATACGTATCTGGTCAAAGACTGTACCATTGCTTCATTGAATAAAGATATGGATATAGAGAGAATGCAAGCTTTTGCACAGAAATTAGAGGATCACAGACAAAGGAGAAGGTCACAGGAGTTAGAAAGGGCATAGTCTAAGAGGACCAGATCTGCAGGGCAGTTTACACTGTCCCAAGGTGAGTTTAGGCCTCAGTTTTCTAACAGTCCGCCTAGGCCATCATTCTCCTATTCTGCAGCCAGTGCTCCACCACAACTTCAAGGGTCTAGAAGTAATTAGTTTTGTTAATGAGGTGAGGGACAAGGTACACGGAGAATAGGAGAATCGGCAGGCCAGCCAATGACTCCTAGGCAGCCCTGTAAACAGTGTGGAAGAAGACATCCAATTATATGTCGTGTTAGGACAGATGTTTGTTATTGGTGTGGTGCGCCAGGGTACATGATGAGAGATTGCCCGAGGAGGCATGTGGTTGATATAGCATAATCTACTAGGTTAGTTGTTGCATCATCATCGATAGTTCCTCTATTAGGTAGGGTTCAGCAAGCACCTATGGGTCATGGTAGAGGTGTTAGAGGAGAAGATAGCTCTAGCGGGGTCCAAAATCGCACTTATGCTCGGGGAAGTCGGTAAAATTTGGAAGCTTCACCTGATATGGTCACAGGTACATTGTCCATATTCTCTCATAATGTATATGCATTAATTGACTTTGGTTCTACACTATCATATATTACTCCACTAGTTGCTGGGAAGCTTAAGAGAACACCTAAATTATTGAGTAAACCATTTGAAGTGCCTACACCAACCGGTGAATCTATTATGGCTAGGACAGTTTATTATGGCTGTGTAGTAACTGTTTGTGGCCGTGACATATTTGCTGACCTTATTGAGTTAGAAATGGTGGAATTTGATGTTATAATGGGTATGGATTGGTTATCTTCTTGCTATG